>SKCR01008850.1:0-164827 GCA_019454045.1 Zanthoxylum bungeanum | reverse complement strand
TAGGGTTCCAAACCGTTTTTTAATTTAATTTTTAATAAAAATAAAAAATGATAAGAATTTTATTTATAATTTAATGTAATTATGTAATGTAATTCATTATATAAATTTAAATTCATAATTTTAAATTATATTATTTTATTAATCTCAAATTTTTATGTAAAAAAAAAAAAAAAAAAACCGAATAAAACCGGAACCGAACCAAACCGCCGGCCACCCCTACGGTTACCCACTTACCCCTACGCTTCTCTTGAAAACTACCCTATTCTAAAAACTAATTAAATAAAATAAAATTTAAGAATGTGTTCGTCGAGATTAAATCTAATATTGAATTGAGAAATTAAAATAAAAATCGAGATTGGGCATTTTTTAATTCTGCTTCCAGTTCTAGCCAGAGATGTCTTCAACAAAAAGGAAGAGACCAAAACCAAAATCCAATTCGTCTTCTTCCTCATGGAGCTGGATGACGGAACCGCCGCAAAGCATACTTCCATCAAAGCAAGACTTGTTGAGGCTCGTAGCAGTAATCGCCGTCGCCTCTTCCGTCGCTGTAACCTGCAACTACTTGGCCAACTTTCTTAACCCAACACTAAAACCTTTCTGCGACTCCAATTACAACTCCCCTGAATATCTCACCGGTTAGTAAATTTAACCCTTTTATTTTCTTTCTTTTTGGGTCATCGCCGCTGTATTTGAATTGTTGCTCTTTTGTTTACTTTGCTGTTGCCTTGTGGGTAGTTTTTAAATTGCTCTCTGATTACTTTGTTCATGAATAAACTAGGAGATTTGTTTACATGTTATAAGCCAATTGTGTTCATTAACGATATTCATCAATTGCTAATGGTTTGTTCGGCAATATATTTTACTTTGATGCTTATTACTTGCATCCTTATAAGCTTTTGACGAATAGACACCATGGCAGATTCTTGTGAGCCCTGTCCAAGTAACGGCGAATGTCATCAAGGCAAGTTGGAGTGTCTTCATGGCTATAGGAAGTATGGGAAGTTGTGTGTAGAAGATGGAGATATTAATGAAACAGCTGAGAGACTTGTATGTTCTCACAATCTTGCTCTTTCATATATACTTAATATATAAACTAACATACATGATTTTACTTCTACATATGTTTTATATTTTCTAATTGGCTCTTTTTATGTGTTGGAAGTGCAGTCAAAATTGGTAGAAAATCGTCTGTGTAGAGACTATGCTCAATTTTTGTGCGATGGAACGGGATCAATTTGGGTCTGTTACCTTGTAACCTTTTAAACTTTGTGAATTAAAAAAAAAAATCAAGAGAATCTTGGGATGTCTGTTCTCTGTTGGAGAGTCATGTACTTATAAATGTATACCGTTTTCAGGTTGAGGAGGATGACATTTGGAAGGATTTAGATGGACATGAGTTGATGAAAATCTTTGAGTTGGACAATGCCGCTTTCTTATATATAAAGAAAAGGACAAAGGAGATTTGTAGATATCTGGAGTCAAGGACTAATTCTTATGGGTATGCGATTCCATTTTAACTTTGAAGTTCTACTCTGGAATGTTTGGTTCAGTTGATCCAAGCATTTAAAGTTACTTGTTGTTTGTATGTAGGATGAAAGAGTTAAAGTGTCCAGAATTGCTAGCAGAACATTACAAACCATTATCTTGTCAAATTCATCAATGGATCTCCAAGCATGCTCATATTATTGTTCCTGTTTGTGCATTGGTACTCCATTCTAAAAGGCAGACTTTGAGTGCTTTCTATTTAGTATCAACATGTTGAAGCTTGTTGACAAAATTGAGATATACAGCTTGTGGGATGCACATTGTTGCTCTGGAATGTCCGCCGGAGGCGGTACTTATCTGTCAGAGTTGAAGAGCTTTATCACCAGGTAAACAAATCCATTGTTTTCCTCTGTCACAATCAATGCTTTCCTTGATTTTAATTTACCAATTTGTTGCTTGCTGCAACTTAAGATCTTGCAGAAGCCACCACCCTCTATTCTAGATGTTTCGATCTGCAATATAATTGAAGAAATTCTTCAGTGGTACTTCTATCTCTGGTTTTGACCACATTATTTAGATCAACCACTAATTGAGGGTAAACATGAAACCTTCTTATATTGTGTTTAGATATGATAAGAACAGACTGGTGCCAAATGAATTTCCTCATGAATATTATCATTTTGGTTAAGGTTATTGCCTGTGAGGCTCCCTGTTTTATAGTCACAGAACTGATGAGATTGAAAATAGGTAATAGAAAGATTATGAAGAAAGCAAAGAAGAAAAACCGATAGCCAAGAGAATATAATCTAAAACTTATCACTAGTTTATCCTGTTTTTGTGTAACATTAAATAACTATAAATTGACTGATTATTGCTATTTTTATAGGTTTGCATTAAATAATTGTAATTTGACCGAGTCTTGCCATTTTAATAGGTTTGCGAGATACTTGAGGAGAATGCCTTGATGTCAAAGAGTGTAAATGGTGAATGTGAACCATGGGTAGTCGCCTCTAGATTACGAGATCATCTTCTTTTGCCCAAGGAAAGGAAGGACCTTGTGATATGGAAGAAGGTATTCTTTTATGCCCCCTTCATCAGGTTATCTTTCTATCGTGAATTTATTATTTGGATGGATAGAGTTGATCTTGATTGTTTGTATTAAATAATAATATTTTCGCTGGGGCTTATTTTTTTAATCATATTTTTGTGTGAAGTTCTGATCATGTTTGAAATAGCATGTGGTAGTATGTGTTTTTTTTTTTTTGCTTGTGTAAGAAAGTTTGTTTATTGTTAATGATTCATGTGGTGTCCATGTTTGGTAGAATCAGTTTTTTTATCATCATCCAAATAGCTTTGAAAATATACATTTGCTAGTTATTTATTATTATAATTATTTTCTATACGAGTGGATAACCAATCTCAAGAGGTGAGTGTTTCAAGTACTTAGGGTCCATCCTTCAAAATGACGGAAAAGTAGATCGAGATGTTACTCATAGAATTCAATCGAGCTAGAGGAAATGGAGATGTGCATCTGTGGTTTTGTGCGATCGTAATAGTCCTTCAAAACTTCAAGGAAAATCTTTTAGGATGGTTGTGAGACCTGCAATGCTTTATGAGACAAAGTTTAGGCAATAAAGCATAAAGATGTCCGAAAAATATGGGTAGTTGAGATGAGAATGCTTAGATGGATGTGTGGATACACTAGGAGAGAGGCACTTAGAAATGAAGAAAGTGGGTGTAACATCGATTTAGGAGAAGATGAGAGAAACACATCAAATATGGTTCGGGCATGTCCAATATAGACCTTTAAGTGCTGCAGTGAGAAATTGAAAGCATACGATGTTGCCATTTGTCAAGGGGGTAGGGGGCCTAAGTTGACATGGAAGAAACCATTAAAAAAACTAGATTTGATGGAGCTTAATGAAATAATGATTTCGGATATAGCACAATAGCATCAAAAGATACATGTAGCTGACTCCACTTAATGATTTGTTTGATTTGGTATGAGTGGAATGGGTGTATTTTGACTAATGCGACACAAAGCACATTTCCGATAAATATCTGGCCAAGTTATTTCATTTTTGTACCCTGACAATGATTGTTGTTACGCCTCTTTTGCAGGTCTTTCTTTTTGCCTTGAATTCAAGTCAGTATCACCATACATCTTTTAAACTAAATAAATTGCTTTATGTGGCACTCAATTCTTTGTACTAAAGGCTTGAGGCAATAGTGATACGCCATATACTTATAGGAGTGAGGAACAGTCTTCTTGGCTGGTTGTTCTGCCTGCGAAATGTGGTTGTTCCTTACTATTACCTTGCTGCTCCGAACCACTGTGGATATGGTAATTGTGAGTTATTTGGCTAGTTGATCCAAACGAGCCAATGACTCACAATTATGATATCCTCACCGGCAGATTGTAGAAACGAGCAACTCTTCGTGCTCATCATCATCTTTTTGGAAAGTTTCATCTATCTTATTTGGGAATGAGACAAGCGGATCATCATCATTGTCATCTCCCAAGAGCACTGCGATATTTTGGCCTTGAATCTATCATTTGCATACCCCATAATCATTCCAAACATGCTGGGTGCTCTTTTATTTATTGTCTTTTTGGCATCTTAATAAGAGCATTTAGCTGAATTTTTCAAAAGCTTTAGGTGAAGAGGTCTCGAGAAAACACATTAATTGCCTCTCTAGACCACTGTTATCTCTGATGCTCTAGTATTGTAATATATTCCCACTTTTGGAACTGTCCTCTGTAAATCTGTGGGGTTCAACAGTTTTGTGCATGCAAGTAAGTTAAAAGAATTCTTTACAGTTATGTTATATGTTGGGAAGTTAATGTCCATTTATATTTACAGGTCGAGGAGTTGATTCAGGAAGATTCTAGAGTGGATCAATATCCGAAGTTATTGAAGGGTGAATCAAAAGTAGTATGGGAATGGCAAGGTACTAAAGCCATATATAAGTTTTTCTTGTCAATTTACACAGTCTTTCAGTTTCGCCCAACATTCTTGCCTGATTTTTATTTTCGATTTAACTTAACAAACACTGAAAATTAGCTTTTGGAAAGATTCAGCAGACATCAATTAGGGACTATCACATGGATGGAATGAAATTAGAGGAAAAGGCTGCATTTTATTTGTAAAATTGTGCTATGTGCTTTGAAAATAGTGCTTTCTAATTCTAGAAACAATCAAGTGCCATGGCTTGTTATATGGATGGGTTGCTTCTTGCAAGAGCATTGTTTGAATTGTAGATTCCTGATTATATATGATGAGTGGTAATTAAAACAATTTTTGTAATTGAATTAGATTGCCGTTTTGATTGTTATCCTTTTATCGATTTCTTGGACTGGATGCTTGAGTAGTTTGGTTCAGTCATTTCTAATTGTGCTTATCGCTTGCCGATATGCAAGGTTTAATACTACTGTTCTTTCTTTATCTCCTCCTAGAAAAACATAGAGAATCACATACATATCTAAATTTATAAGGTCTAAAAGAGAAAAATCATAAAAAGAAGTTGATAAATTAGAATCATTCTGAGACAGAGCTATGGAGATCAGTTTAGAAGCTTAGAGGGTAGTCTTTCGTGGTCAATAGTATTTTGGTAAGTGTTGGTGTGTTCAGGTGCAAGTTCTTGGGCTTAACGCTTAAGGGTGCCTCTGATCTTTTTTCATGGTAAATAGTATTTTGGTTTTTCTGACTTGTCCTAGCAGCTGGTTGGCTGAGCCCCAAAATTCTTATTACTTGTGTGCTGGATGTAAATATCGTTCATCATATCAGAACATCTTTCCAGATCTGGTGCAGGTGCCTCCAACCTGCAGCACAGAGGGCACGGTGTATCTTCATGTATAAATCAAGAAAAGGATCCCAAAAAAGTTTTGCCATTTTTGGGTAAAATAGGATTAATGTGGTTGTTTCAGTTGAGATAGCTTTTATTTTGTTAGTATAATGCAGAGTTTTGAAGTTCAAGGCTTGTTTAGCTCCACTAGCGGTTTCAACTCATTTTTCAAATTTTTTTTTTTTTGGTTTTCTGAGAATTTACCTTTTTGATGTGAGGATGAGCCTAGGTGTAACGATAAGGTTACTCCATTGTGACTTGAAGGTCACAGGTTCAAACTATAGAAACAATCTCTTTGAAAAAATGTAAGGATAAGGCTGTGTACATTGAATCCTCCCCAGAACCCACAGTGTGGGAAGCCTCGTACGCTGTGCCATCTTTTTACCTTTTTAATGCGGCCACTGGACTACCTTTATTGCTAATAGTTGGATGTTAGCAGAGGAGGATGAAATTAAAATACTATAATTTTGTTTAGTGATAGATCATTGTGCTCTGGGGAAATTTATAGCCACTCGGTCTTGCTTGCCTTGTTGCTAGGGCATTCTAGAAATAGGAATTGAGTGGACGGAATTTGAAGTCGACACCAATTATTACAAACCTTATGTGGCCTATTTGATTTTAGATGCTGAATGTCTTTAATATTCATCATTCAGTATGGTAATCAATGATCATTCTCAGAATTTCGATATTCGGTTATGGCAGAATGTACTTCTCATATTTATTATTATTAAATTTTTTTTTTGGGGGGGTTAGTTGAAGGCTTTCTGAGCTCTTCAAAGATGAGAAAGAAAGGGGAGGACAGCAAATTGAGATCCACTGAAGGCAGGGACATGAAGTTTGAACGACAACAGAGCCCCCAGAAGGCTGGTGAGCTGCTACTGTTTTCTTTGTTCCATTTTAATTTCGTCACTCGTTCAATTGATGTGTATGGTATAATCACAGTTCTTCTTGCAGAACCTAAAGCCCTAATCTTTTGACAAGGGTACATTACAGAAATGATCACTGCAGTCTTTTTATCAACGCTGTTGGCGAAAAGAACATAGAACAGAGCTTTGTGGATGACAATGATGGAAAGTTCTGTAAAAAGATGGATCTATAATCTGCTTGATAGAAGTTCGTTTCTCCATTTATACGAGACATTTCTTCTGCTTGCGACTACGATTAGGCAAGCAATTGGAGCGTCAAGGGAGTCTGGGAATTACATGAACGTGAAATTTTTTTATGTAAGTGAAGACTGTGTTCATGCATGATCTGAAAATTTCGATGAAACACTCAGTAAATTGAATTTGATAGCTTTTAGTTTCATGGAAAAACGTTCAGAGTTTGGGAAGACAACTGAATTTGAGTAGAGGTGTTAAGATTTTTTTTTTTTTTTTGAAATTGTTGGAAATTCCACCGCCAAATCATCCATTTCGGGCTTAAGCAAAACGGGTAAAACTCTCGGTTGTTTCAGGCTCTTATAAAAAACGCACTCCATAAATTCGAACTCAGGATTTCAAGGATCTCTCATGAGGTGTTAAGATATGGTCTATATATTTTTACAAAACGTGTATTTAATATGCAATAGTAAATTATTTTTAGGATTATTATAATTTCACTACTTCAGAAAAATAAAAAATGACAAAGAGTTGTAAGAAATATTATATGTTTATAAAATTTTTCATTTTACTACAAATCTTATATTTACGTGGCTATCCCACCAAATTTTTTTTTTTCAAAACTCGAAGATTTTGTGAATTATACTTAGGGATGATAATTTGGGTTAAGATTCGTTTATTCGTTCGATTCGATTCGCTTTAAAGCGAATACGCGTTTGAAAAAATAGATTCGTTTAATAAATTGGTCAATTCGATTCATTTATTAAACGAATCGAATACAAAATTTAGCTCATTGATTCGTTTATTCGTTTTGTATTCGTTTTATTATTTTATTTTACTAGTTATTGTTATTTTTCAATTTAGATTCGAGAAATTATGACTAATTACCATAGAAAAAATAATATTATCTGTATTTGAGGAGGTATTTTTAGTAAATATATTAATTATATATTTCATATGTATATATTTATGAAAATTTAATGTAAATAAATTATGGTAAATTATGTTATTGAATAATATCATGATTAAACGAATATTCGTATTCGATTCGTTTAATAAACGAATCGAATACGAATCATGATATTACGATTTGTTTATTAAACGAATCGAATACGGATCCATCATATTTTGACTCTATTCATTTACGATTCGATACGAATTCAATTCGTTGATTCGTTTTACCACCCCTAATTATACTCATTGACACCGAAAGACTGGTGGAGTAACTACATAAAAAATGAAAATGATAAAAAAATTCAATCATAAGTAGATCTGTAGATGTACAAATTCTAACTCAAGTTGTGTTTGATTATGAAGATTTATAATTGAGAGTTTAAAAAAATGTTTAAATATGATATACAAATGAAAAATACATTCTCTTTGTTCTAAAAATTAAGAAATAAAGAGTTTTGAATACTTTCAATACTGGCTCTTTTTCATCAAAATTAAGAAATAAAAATATGACCAAAAAGATTTTAAAACTGATTGAATATGTCATTTTTTATTTAGGTCCAAAATTTAACAATTGAATGCAAGATTTCATAAACTTTTATAAAATAATAAATTAGCCTGATAAGTTTAGAACTCTCTCAAGATGACTCTTAAAAAAAAAAAAATCAAAACTTAGCTATAATATAATGACCACAAAGGTTTTAAAAATGATGAAATAAGTCAATTTTTTCCACATAATTCCAAACATACAAGTTTTGGCTCATTTGATAAAAGAAATGAATGAATTCGATTTTAGCGAGCTCTTAACAAATCAAACACGACAATATTATAAGATTTAAAGAGATATTCATATAAGATAAGTATTTTTTTACATATGTAATTTGTTATTATCAAAATTAATATGAATGTGATATTTTAGGTCAACAAAGTTCAATACTCAACATGTCTATCCTCGAGTAGTCAGAAGTTGGTTTCTCCATCACCCCAATTTTTCAAAATCTCCAAGATCAAATTATGCAATTACTTTTTCATCTTCCTTATCTTAAAAAAAAAATTGAAGAAAAAAATAATTATTAAAAAAACTTTGACAGCTATCTGATTCTGATTCAGAAGAACACGCCGCATGATCAAATTTTAATACATTTTTTTTGGTAGACAAGAGAAAATGATTTGTTATATTAAATTATTTTTGATGTGTTGTATTCAATTATTTTAAAAGTAAGGATAATTACTTTAAATTCCAATTGTCTATATTAACACCTTCAATTAGTCAAAAATGTACAATTATTATGTCAATGTCTACAAACAACATTCCAAATATTGAATAATATATTTCAATTTTTGTAATATTTGGCCTATAAAAATGTTGTCTTCAAGAGTAGAGTTAGATTTGTGCAATGAGAATATAACCTTGTAAGAAAATCCTCTCCCAGCCTTTAAATTTCAATAAAAATTTTAAGGTATCATTTTCTCATCATCTTTCTTTATTTCTTTTCATTTCATTTCATTTTATTTAGTTATCTATATTTCATATTTTAAATGTTTCATTTATTCTATAAACGGCTCTGCCGCCTAATTTACATATCTGTTTATTTATATTTTTTATTATTGTTTTATTTTATTTATCATATAATATAATGATTAAATTACATAGGGACTTAGGGATGGCAAATTGCGGATCCGGATATATTCGTATCCGGATCCGCATTAAGTTTTATGGATCTGGATTCACATCCGAAACTGCATATTTTAATGCGGATATTGTCCGTGCAGATCCCCGAATATCCGGATCCACAAAAAAATCCGGATTTTTATTTTAAAATTATTTAATTTTGAATAATTAAAATAAAATAAAATAAAATAACATACTTTAAAACAACATTTATAATTTAGAATCTATCTAAAATTATCTAAATCTAAATACAAAATTTTAATAAAACTTTAAAAAAAATTAATACATTTTTTTTAATTTTATATTCGAATTTCAGATTCACTTAAATCCGATCCGGCCGAGGTCTCATTTTCATTAGCGATTTCTATTGTCAGATTCGTTGACCGTTACGTTAGTTGCGACCGTTAGGTTATTAGAACAACAACGCGGCAGATAATCTCGCAAATTTGTAATGGGTCCTACGTTTAATATCCACGTGGCAAAATCTGGCTAAATTTCAGGTTATGAACTTATGATTATGCTCTCCTTACCGTGTACCATTTACTACTGTAATACTAGCACTGCTCAACAACAACTAAAATTTCAAAAAAATTCAAAATAAAAAAAGAGATAATGGGACCCATCTTTGCATTATTTTAAAAAAGTATAAATAAATAAAGATTCTTCCACCATTGTTCATCATCATAATATCCCCACAAAAAAAAAAAAAAAAAAAAAAAAAACGCTTGAAAGGGAGGAAAAAAACGAGAGAATTTTCTATAAAAGAAAACGACAAGATATTTAATTTTAAATTGATTAAATATTTTCAGGTTATTTCTATTTTATACTTCGGATAATTAATGATATGTTTGGTGGATAACTGGATAGTATTGTGAAACAATATAAATTATTTTATAAATTAGGAAAAAAATATTAAAATATAAATTAATATAAAAAAATATAAATTATGATTTTATAAATATTAATAATATAATTTAATAAATATTAGATAAAACATAAAAACGTTAATATTAACGCTTTAAGACGCTCTACCAAACAAATGAAATTGATCATTATTACAACTATGAATCGCAACAATATACATGATGTCGTATTTTCCCGTCCCACCATTTTGAACTTTCCAGACTCCCCTTATTTATTTAATTTTTAATTTTTTATGTTCATTTTTCTTTTCTGACTTCATAAAACCAAAAAACAAAAAAGGCGAAAAACTAAAGAACTCCAAAATCCAGTATCATATCAGATTCTCAAAGACCTGTAAGTTTTTCGATTTTCAATTTATTAACTTTTTCTTTTTTTAAACTGTTAATCATTTGAGCACGATCTGAGCTCAAGTTCTCACTGGATTCGATTTCACTGCAATTTAATTTATTGTTTTTTTTTTGTTTATTTAGAGTTGATTACATTTTAATTTGTTCCTTGTTAAATGAATAATTTGGAATTTGAGTGAATGCATGTTGTTATATTCTCGGTTTGATTGACGAGAAAAAGCTAGGGATAATGAATAGATTTTTTTAATTATAATCTAATGTAAGGTTTGGTATTGGCTTAATTGGCAATTGTAAGTCAAGAAAAAAAACCCTAATTGTTGTTACATTGGAAATTATTATTATAAATACACAAATCCTACAATTTTGTTCACCGGTACATCCAAAGATTACAAAGTATAGAAAACGTTAACATATTTTTGTATCAGATGTATACCCTAATTTGGTACAAATTTGATACACTTTGCAATCTTGGGATGGATCGGTGAACAAAGTTCCATGATTTGTGTATTATTGATAATGTGTCAATCTTTGGATATATAATTGATAATTTCCATTGTTACATTAAGCCCAAATATTTATATTAAAAAAAAAAGAAAGAAAATTTTCACATATGGCTTGGATGTGATTAGTAAATAATCTGGAGTTCAGTAGTCTTTATGCGGGTGATAGGGGAGTTCATTTTTCCAGTCTAGCATTAGCGCTCAAGCTAGAAGAAATTACTTTATATAAGGAAATATTGAAATATATAGATGAGAGATAGATATATAATAATAGAGCAGAGATTTCCAATTGAAAAATCTTTTGGAAAATTATATAATGTGTGGTGCACATATTTTTTTTTTTTACTTAAGCCATTAATTTAAAGTAAACATGTGGGGATTTTTATTGAAGGTGAACATCAAGTTGATGAAATAAAAGAGACATTTGAACTATCATCAACAGATATAAGCAGTTGTGGAGGATGGCTTGCAGAGGGTGCTTGGAGTGCTTATTAAAGCTTTTGAACTTTCTGTTGACCCTTGTGGGACTGGCAATGGTTGGTTATGGGATTTACTTGTTTGTTGAATACAAAAGAGTGGAGGATGACGATACAGTTTCACCTAGTAGTGGTGATCAGGGCTTCATACAGCTTGGTCGGCCCATGTTTATGGCCGTGTCTTTAGCAGACAGTATTTTTGACAAGTTGCCAAAAGCTTGGTATGAATCCTGCCTCTGATTTTTCTTTAATATAGGTCCCCTGTTGAGTATATAAATAATAGATTTCATCTTGTTATGTGGTGTAACAAAATATTCTTTCAAACAATATCCTGCTTTTCAGGTTTCAAGCAGCATCCATTTCCTCATTTACTCCGTGGTTATTTTAAATTGCTCTCACAAAATCTTGAGTTCTCCTTCTTATCTTACATGATTCGGAAATTTTCTGGTAATCAACAATATGTACGAGGAAAGTATCCATTAATATAAATTATAGAATTGAAATATGTCACCTATCAGAAACAAAAGAACCTTTACTAACTTTCACAGTGAGGGGATTTGTTCAATTATAAGTTAGTGGTGGTGGGATGAATTTAATTTTGTCATTAAATGTTTTCTTCGAGGTTGTCAAGAGTGCCTCACGTTTACCCAGCTTATTACTTGAATTCAAGTTTAAAACAACACTTGATTGACCATTTCGTGATTGTTATAGAATTGAATTGTTTTCTTAAATCTATTTACCACTGGCAAGAGAGACAAAATTGAGCCTGGAAGAACACCTAATTAGAATACAGATTATATGTTCATTGCTGTCAACGCATCAGGGTCAGGGTAGGCAATGCCTTTTTAGGTGGCTGAAAAGTTAGCCAAGCAAAAATTTACATAATTGTATGATACGTTTGTTGTTATACCTGCAGTTTTAACCTTTCTATTGCACGGTTCAAGGAAATGTGTTATATTATTAAGATTTAGAGGTTGAATACTACCACCAATATTTCTTGTTGCATATTGATTACTAGATTCACTCTTATTCAATTTTGTTAATTTATGAATTCTGATGAGGAGTTGAGTGCACAACTTGAATATTTTTTTGATTGATACATTGTCTTGTAACTGTTCAATTCTGATTTTGTTTCATATATCTTTGCAGGTTCATATACTTATTTATTGGTGTTGGAGTTGTTCTCTTTGTCATCTCTTGTTTTGGTTGTATCGGAGCTACGACGCGGAATGTATGCTGCTTGACTTGTGTATCCTTATTACTCTTCCATTATTTTTTGGTTCTGATGTTAGGGTTTCACATGACAGTGACAACAAATCTTGCACCGGAGCCTTTTGTCATTTTAATAAGAGTGATGCTATATATTCCAAAACTTATACCAATAATGCATCCCAAATGAAGTGACATTCATGGTGTGTGTTGAATAGTGCAATAAGGTACATTGAAAATTGTGAATCCACTTGATGAAAGCCATATCACGTTCTACCTCATTTGGCATGCTTTTTTGGGATAATTTTGGGCATGGGACACGTAGTATTAAATATTAATCTTTTAGTAATTCAAATGGCTAATAGTTTCTATATGTTTTATGTTTAGTGCAATAAGGTACATTGAAAATTGTGAATCCACTTGATGAATGCCATATCACGTTCCACCTCATTTGGTATGCTTTTTTTGGATAATTTTGGACATGGGACATGTAGTATTAATCTTTTAGTAATTCAAATGGCTAATAGTTTCTATATGTTTTATGTTCTTTAGCGCATTCATCCCCTCTTTTTTCTGGTTATTAATGATTTCCTTAAGCCAACACAGTATTCAGTACTGGTGATCCTGTTGATCTTGGTTGAGTTGGGATGTGCAGCCTTCTTGTATTTCGTCAAATCCTGGAGAGAAGTGAGTAGCCTGTTTACTGGATATTTGAGTCATAATGGTATTCATGGTTATTTAAACAGGAGAAAATACATTTTCTTTTGTTTTCTCCAGGAGATTCCAGCTGACAAAACCGGTGATTTCAATATGATATATGATTTTCTAAAAGAAAACTGGAATATTGTGAAGTGGGTTGCTCTTGGAGTTGTTATTTTGCAGGTAAGCTAAACATGGTCTCATTTCCCTTGGTGAGGATCTAAGCTCTTATTTGAACTCACCCTGAATATTGACCATCATTCTGATGGAGTGAGAGAGTGTTCATTTTTGAAAGTTTAACTGCAAACTAGGTTTAGGTTGGGGTTGGGTAGATTTTACGTTTAACCTTGCATGTTACATAGAGGGGAAAAAACTTCTGATACAGGGACATTCCTTTCATTCTTTCTTTATAGATAGGCTCCACTTTAGAAATTGAGCATTCGATTGAGTTTAATCCAGGATACCGAAGAATCTTCTCACTTTGGTATTATATTTCCTCAAATACTGTATCTACTTAATTTTGGCACTCTTATCCTACTGTCTTCCATCTTATGGAGCAATTATTTGGTGCAACAGATGCATGAGTGACATGATATCACCAATAAATTAATAAATGGCATGTATGATTTAACTCCCAATTTTTTAGTTATTTTTTAATATTTTAGCACGCGTGGCAATGGATTATTGGATTGTTGCACGGATGACGTGGTACCTCCGTCGTATTGTAGATTTTTTCCGTCTTATGATCGGGGAGCTGTGGCATCCCTTCCTTTGGGTGTTTGTTTTTAATATGTTTAATTTTTATGTGTGAATGCGCTTATTTATTTCTATACTTTCTTTCCTTGACCAATTAAATAATTGCTTCACCGTGAATCTCTTACTGGGAAATTATAATTCTGTCTTATGATTCAGATCATTATGTTGTTTTTATATGTTAAAGTTTTCCTTTAACAATCTACCCTAAGGTAAATTTAACTTGTTCTGAGCAGGACTTTCTCTCCTAGCTAATTGTCATGATCAAATTTTGAAGATGAAGACAAATAATATTACAAAATTTGACCAACTTCAATATGTGTTTATCTCCCTTTTTATTCTTTCATTTATCCTATTTTTTGGTGGGGGCCGGTGGTTTACGTTTTACTTCCTACAAAATTCCTAAGAGGATCTTAAACTAGTAACTGTCGATCTATTAATTGGAGATATCTTAAGAGGATCCCTTCCTTCAGCAACGATGACCGGCTATCGATCAAGTTCGGAAAGTCACAAAATACGTGACATATAGTAACTCTCAAGTTGGGAGAGGTTATTGCCAAAACTTATGGTTTCTTCCCATATTTGATAGCCCCAATATATAGGTCAGAGATTCCTAGGAAATTTTCTGTTGAAGTAATTGAAAGGGGTAGTTGGTAGGCTTTTGAAAATTAGATGTTGCTATTATCTAACCTAAGAGTCCTTATTTCCTGTGGACATGTAAAATCAGGCTGCAAATTGGTGGAGTTTGATGGGCTTAAAGTATCTATTTCACCCCATGCCCCAAATCCTTTGCTCATGTTCGAAATCATCAATTTCAACTAGTGTTTGCCAAGCTATGCTCAACTAACTGATATAAATTCAATTGAATATGAAATCTAGAGTAAAACACTATTTTAGTTTGTACCAGACTTAATGAAACAGGAATGCAGTAATGAACCCAAAGAAACCAGAAAAAAGAGGGGCAAAAAAAGAAGTTCCTCTATCAAGTATCAAAATCAACTCTCTCTTCCTGCACCCCTTCCCAATCTTTCTTTGGCGATCACTATACCACCCCAGTATTACTGTTACGGCATTGGAGCTTCAGCTGGTTGGTTTTCTCATTCAAATACACGAGTATGCCCTCTTGTTTCAAGGGGAACAAGGCATTGAAATATAGATTCCACCGAGCTGCATGTAATATTCAGGACTTGAGTCCCTGTCCATTAATCTAAAGTCCAATCATAACATACTGCTTCTTTCTCTATGTGCAATGTTGAACTGGACTCGTTATAGAATTGTTTTCTCACATATGCAGCTCTTATATAATGGATCAACCTTGGGATTTGCAGGCGTTGATTTTCCTGTTAGCTATTATAGTCAGGGCAGCAAACAGACCGGTTGAGTATGACAGTGATGATGAGCTCATTGCCCCAAGGCAACAAATTCGTCAGCCCTTGCTTAACAGGCCACCACCTCCTGCCACAGGCGTGTCTGTCGCTGGTGCCCTTGATCAGCGTCCTAGCAGAAATGATGCTTGGAGTACACGTATGAGAGAAAAGGTGTGATTTTTATTTTTCTAGCAAATGTTTTTAATACTATATTGATCATACAAGTGCTTCATCTGATAATACATTACACACAAACTCTCCATAGGCGCCATAAAATTTGTGGACTGGAAACGAGGTCAATGAAACAAATGAGAATAGATGATGTGGCTTTATTATAATAGTTGCACCGCATCAATTCT
The DNA here is from genome assembly GCA_019454045.1 of Zanthoxylum bungeanum. Classification (NCBI taxonomy): domain Eukaryota; kingdom Viridiplantae; phylum Streptophyta; class Magnoliopsida; order Sapindales; family Rutaceae; genus Zanthoxylum; species Zanthoxylum bungeanum. The sequence goes on along the minus strand of SKCR01008850.1, from coordinate 149,142 downwards.
TATGAAAAGAGATTGTATGAAGTGTTTGTACTTGTAGTATTATTCAACTGTTGGATTGTTGCTAAATTCTGCTTCTGACACTAATGTTCTTGAATCGACGTAAACCAGTATGGGCTTGATACTTCAGAGTTCACTTACAACCCGTCTGAGTCACACAGGTTCCAACAAGCGGCCACGCAACCAGCAGAAGAAAAGAGCCGTTGTTCCATCATGTAATCAGTTTCTGGCTGTTGCTTAAATCAAATTGGGATTAATTTCTTGGACAACGGTGTCAAATCTTCGATTCAGAAGACAATCTTTTCTTTCTTTTTTTTTTTTTTTTTATTGAGTTTGTGTACAAAACACATTGTTCAGTAGATATGATCATTTCCCACCTCCCATGTTTCATTTTCTACAAACAGAACTTGATGAATGCCGTACCATTTTGTTTGTAAAAGTGTAATGTGTTTTTTTTTTTTTTTTTTTTGGAAAATGGGTTTATTTATTATGGAGTTGAAAGCCTATTTTTGGATATTTTAATAATGTAGGAAAATTCTCTTAATATTTATAAGTGTAGGATAAACATGTTATGGGAAAGACACAAATTGAATGAACATATCCTCTAAATATGAAAGAATGTAATTCTAGACTTAAAAGGGCATTAGGAAGATGTATAACTTTTAAAAGTGTTATATTCTAAACCAAAGGGTGCCCACATAAAAAGAGGCATTTGGATTCATTTTATTCAATTATATTTACATCATACTTACATACTTAAATTTAGAGTTTGAAGTTTCCACCATTAATCCAAATTCTAGTTCTTGAAGAAAAGAATGCTCCTTCTACAAGAAGCAATCAAGTTATCATGGGAGAACGTTAGTCACAAGAAATCCGTAGAGTATAGAGGCGGGGCTAATAAGTTCTTAAGGACAAAAGGCATCTCAGATTGATTTAAGTTTTCCATCTTCTTCAATAATTTACAAGTTTTCTAAGTCTCAGTGTTTATGTTTTATTGAATGTATGATTGTAATAATTTGATTGAATGATGTATGTTAAAATTGATTAATGACGCATTCACAACAACAATCTTAAGAACTTATTAATTTACATGTATTGTTAACTATGTTTTTACTTGTTTTGATGTTATTTTTCCTGGAAAATGTGTCATGTGGATGAAAATTGCGTAAGGGTGTTTGAACGCCCGACGAACGCGTAAAGAAAAACCTTATATTCAGCATTCTCGTTCGAACGTGGTGGCGAACGCAAGTTCTCTGGACAGTTTCGTTCAAACGCGTTATCAAACATTTCACGAACGCAATTTCACTGGACAGTTTCGTTCAAACGCTTTATCAAATGCTACACAAACATGATCTCTTTGGAAAGACTCGTTCAAACAACTGAACGAACGTGACACTAACGTAAGTCACATCTAGAAATTTTTTCAAATTTGAACTAATTATACATAAATTCACGGATCTAGATAAATCTAGTACATAGTTATATATCATATACAATACACACTTCGATTATAAAATCTTGGTAATATAGACATAAGTTGAATATATACAAAATATAATATTAACTTAGTAAAATCATATACTGAAGTTGAACTTTTATAAACTTGGTACTATAGATTGTAGTTAATATTAGGGTGTTCAATTATCACAAACATAAAAATCACAAACATACACCTAATCTATAATGTGATAAAGTTAAATTTTTTTTTTTATTGATTGTTTGTTGCATACTTGGTTGAGAATTTAAAGTGTATAACAAAGACTTGATTAGAGTTATACACAAGTAAAAAGACTTGATCCGAGTTATACACAAGTAATTCTTTCCAAACTTGATTGACTGTATACCTTATACAATTGTCATACTTGAACTTGAGAATTAAAGTGTAACACTAAAGATTGAATGCCTAAGATTTTCTATTGAGAAAATGATTAAGGAAATTTTGTCACCGAGGCGATAAGAGCCTAATTGGGTAGAGACTTAAGTGGTTACACTGGACCCTCCTCGTTCTCTGGGAATTTTCCGTTGTTCACCTATCATAAGAATTTTTAGCAACAAATTCAAGGACTTATATTATTTGGTACTAAAAACCAAAATAATAATAAGTAGATTTTTAGTGTAACACTTAAATAAGATCATAAAGTTAATATTTGTGTGATTTGTCTTGTGTTAATTTACAGTTACACATGGCTAGTGGAAATATCACAATATCGGTCGCTCATAGAGAGAAATCAGATAAGTTTAGTGGAGCAAACTTCAAACAGTGGCAAAGCCAAATGATGTTCTACCTAACAACACTATAGTTGGTTAAGTATCTCAAGGAAGATCCTCCGGGTCATGTGGAGGGAGAAATGGAAACAGCTAAGCAATTGCGAGTTGAGGCATGGTCGCAAGACGACTTCTTGTGCAATAATTGCCGCTTGGGAGGATTTGACAATACCATGTACAATGTGTACCAAGGCATGACTTCTGCAGAGATTCTCTGGGAATATCTTAAGAAGAAGTATAAAACACAGGATGCCAGACAAAAAAAATTCATCGTAGGTAGGTTCCTAGACTACAAAATGGTAGATTCAAGGACAATAATGTCTTAGTTGGGTGAACTGCAGTTGATCATTCACGAAAATATTGGACGGAGGAATAAGACTCTGCGAAACGTTTCAAGTTGCCACAATTATTAAAAATTTATCTCAATCATGAAAGGACTTAAAGAGTTATTTGAAACACAAGAAGAAATATATGAGTCTTGAAGACCTATGAGTTCGGTTGCGAATCGAAGAAGATAATAGAAAGTATGAGATGACTAGCTACAAAACTATGAAGTCTAAAGCCAACATCGTTGATGGTGAAAATGGTAGTAGAAAGAGAATGAACAGTGAAGCTGATTCTTCCCAAGCTAATAAAAAATTCAAATGGAAGTGCGACGTCTGTGGGAAAAATGATCATATGGCAAAGGACTGCAAAAATAAGAAGTCTCAGGACAAAAACAAGAAAAAAATGAGGCTCATGTCACTGAAGATGAGCTATTGACTGATGAGATCTCTGAGTTGAATCTATCAGCAGTTGTAACTGAAGTCAACTTGGTTGGAAACCCGAGAGAATGATGGGTAGACACGAGGGCTATTCGTCATATTTATGCTGACATCAAAATATTTTCCTCATATCAGAAGGTCGATGGTGGCGATCATCTTACTATGGGAGACTCATCTACCTCCAGAGTGGTTGGACCAGGCACATTGATTCTGAAGATGACATCCGATAAGGAGCTTATATTGAAGAATATTTTACATGTTCATGATATTCAGAAGAACTTGGTTTCAGGTTCACTCCTTAGCAAGAATAGTTTTAAGTTTGTATTTGTTTCTGAAAAATTTTTACTGACAAAAAATGATGTCTATGTAGGGAAAATATACCTCACTGATGGCCTTTTCAAGTTCAATATAATGAATGTCTATTGACACAATGCTAATAATAATAAAGTTACATCTTTTGCTTATATTATTGAGTCACAAAATATATGACATGGTAGGTTGGGGCATGTCAATTATGATACAATGCGTAAATTAATTAACATGGACTTTATACCTAAATTTATAATTGATAACCAATACAAATATGGAGTATGTGTGTAACACCCCAAATTATTTTTACCCATATTTTATCTTTATTTTATTATTTTTGGTGAGTGGAATTTAAGGACTAAATTATTAAGTTTGTGGAAGTTGGAATTAAAATGTGGTTAAGATCAAGTTTAGGGTGGCAAATGGAATTTTCCATGTAAGTATTTTATGTACACTCTCACAGCAGCCAAACTTTTAATAAAAAAAAAAAGAGAAGAAAGAAGTTTCAGAGAGCAGACGTGAGGGAGAGAAAGAGAAAAAGAAGAAAAAGAGAGAAATAAAGGTTTTGGTCCCGATCCGACCGATCCGAAGTTCAAACCCGACCGAGTCTTTAAGGAAAAACGTAGATCTCGTCGAGAGGATTATTTTGGTGGTGGTTTCATCTCGGGAAACTCCCAATTTTTATAGAGATCTCGGTAAGAAACTTTTTGTGGTTTTTCTCGATTTCCCGTTGATTCGAAACTCCGATCGACGAACCGTCAGCGGCATTAGAACCGGGATGAGGAGAGGATCGCTCGGCCGTCAAAATTTTCTTGATCCGACCGGTGCGTGGCGCTCACACGTGCCTTATGTGGCGGCGCGTGAGGCCCACGCGCGGCCTGGGCAAACGGCGCGTGGCCACCGCGCGCCGGACAGTAAGCTCGTGCCGACTTTCCGAGTCTCCTCCATGATTTTCAGACCTTTTCGAGTAGTAACGGACCTCCGAATCTTAATTTCCGTGTAATTTTTCGTTAGGATTACGAGAGCAACCGAACCACGTTTCTTGCATATTCTTTCGTCTATTCTAGTTAGGATTATGTTCCTTATAGTAAATTCTTTTGTCTTTTAGGTGATCGTGATACCGTAAGCATGGACGGTCCTGCTGCCTAGTTCCTTTATATGTAGTCAGCTCTCCAGGTGCGTGGATAAGCCTGTAACATTGATGTTTTCAAAAGTATATAGTATGTATGTTTTCTTAAATGAATTTTAAGGTAATGCATTAAATGAGTTTGTTTTTAGAAAGTTTATATATTTTGCTACGAAGTATGGATAGAATATTGATTATGTTGAAATCATGTGTTTGTGATATATGAGAAACTTGCATGATTTGAGATATATGAGCATGGATTTTGGAAATGATTTTTATGTTAGGATGCACCCCGTGTACATATATGTGCCAGATTATTTGCCGTGAGATGAGGTCTCATGTTGCCAGTTTTGCTCCGGATGCCAGTTATTGCCGTGGGGATGCCCCATGTTGCCAGCTTTGCCGTATTGTCACGAGAGTGTGCATATAGATGAATAAACAGCTTTATTATTCAGAGTATTCTTGAGCAGTATGAGTTTTATGAGAAATGAGTTTTATGATTTCAAGTAAATGTTGAATTTATTGATTTACAACTTTATGTACTTATTTATAGTATGAAATACTTATTCGATCCACCTTATTACTTGTTTATCCACGGCACTAAGCTGTGATCCATTGCACTAAGCGTGAGCTTACCCATTTCTTTAACATTTCAGGTTTAGCAGATTAGTAGGTCATCCTTTCCATCTGCTGTTTCGTCATCGTTTTCTGCCAATAGAGAAAGGTTGTGCCAATAATAGAGTGTCCTTGTTATGTTTTTCTTGGAAGAATTTATTATTTGGTTAGACATTTGAGCCTTTATTTGATACTGAGGATGTTGTATTTTCTTTTTGGATATTCCTTTGAGTTGGATCATGGAGATCCTATGTTATGATGATATTTTCAGTTTAGATTTTTCCTTGTATTTGGAGGATTAGTCCATATTACAGGGGAAACTCTGCCAATTTCCAGTCTTCGTCTCACCCCTACCCTACCTAAGGGGACGGGTGTGACAATGTGCTGAAGCAAAAATGAATATAACATCATTTCATTTTATAGAATGACGTTCTTAACCTTTGGAACTTTTACACACCGATGTGTGTGATATGAATATTGTGCAAACAAGAGGTGGTAAAATAGTACTTTGTCACTTTTATCGATGATAGTACAAGATTATACTATGTGTATTTACTGAAGAGAAAAATGATGTTGTTGAAAGCTTTATTCACTATAAGAACGAAGTAGAAAATCAACTTGGCAAGAAAATCAAAATAATAAGGAGTGATAGGAGAGGTGAATATGTGTCACCATTCAGAGAATATTGTTCCAATCATGGAATAATTCACGGAAATATTGTTCCTTATTTGCCTCAACAAAACGAGATTGCTAAATGCAAAAATCGAACGTTAAAGGAAATGATGAATGCCATGTTGAAAAGCTCTGGTTTACCCCAGAACTTGTGGGGGGAAGTCTTGCTTTCTGCCAACTACGTTTTGAATAAGTTACCTCACAAAAGATTGGACAAGACACCATATGAATTATGGAAATGTCACGCACCTTCCTATAAATATTTGAAAGCGTGGGATGTCTCACCAAAGTGATGGTTCCTAAATCTAAAATGGTGAAAATATGACCAAAAACTGTTGACTATATATTTATTGGATATGCTCACAACAGTAGCGCGTAACGATTATTGGTACATAAATATGAAATTTCTGACATCAATCCAAAAATGATAATTGAGTCAAGGAATGAGACATTCTTTGAATAGACATTTCCTTGTAAAGACTAACAAAGAACAGAGTCTCTCAAAAAACCATTGATAATGCTACAAGTGGTGAATAATTTCAATAGATTATGTCAAGTTGAAGGAAAACCTAGTGAATCTACTTACTAAAGGTTTACCTAGAGAGCAAGTTGAAAAATCATCGAGGGTAATGGGTTTGGAGCCTATAAATTAAGAATTGTCACTGTGGAAACCCAACCTAGATGACTATAGATCCCAAAACTAGGTTCAAAAGGGAAAACTGAAACTTTTTACAATTCAAAGTAAGCACTAGAGAATTTTATACTCCAACACATTCCTATAATGATCAATATATTAGGAAAAGAGTTCTAATGGGGGTAAATGTAGATTACCTTTTATAGTCGATCACATATTTCAAGTAAAAAGTGAGGTCGCTTCCATGAGAATTTTAAAGGCTGGATTCCCTAAATTACTTGATGAAGTCAGGATCGATGCTCATGACTTAATTGAACACAACCGTAGAACGGGAAATGGTTGAAGTGAAGTTGTGTGATGGCGATTGTCTTGGTTTACACCAACGACAGAACAATTCAAGATTATGGGTCCCTAGTTCACCAAGTAAATTTAATTGTCATTCACTAGGAAAGGTTCAAGGCAAAAACTACATATTTCGATGCAGTTTTATTTCAAGAAAACTCTCTTAAGTGTCTGCGTTAATATTTAGATAATTGTGGGGGATTGTAGGAAAATTCTCTTAAACATGTCCCTTAAGAAATGTCTTATTGGAAAGACACAAGTTGAAGAGACATATTATCTAAATGAAAGAATGTAAATCTAGACTTAAAAGGACATTAGGAAATGATATAACCTTTAGAAGGATTACACCATAAATCAAAGAGTGTCCACAAAGACATCCATTTATGCCTATAAAAAAAAGGGTCTTTAAATTCATTTTATTCAATTAAATTCACAACATACTTACATACTTAAGTTAGAGTTTGAGAGTTTCCTCTATTAAATTAAGTGCTAGTTCTTAAAGAAGTGAGTGTACATTATACAAGAAGCAACTAAGTTATCTTGGGAAAACGTTAGCCATAAGAAATTCGTAGAGCATCGAGGTGGGGTTAATAAGTTCTTAAGGACAGAGGCATCTCGACTTGGTTTAAGTTTTCAATTTTCTTCAATAATTTATAGGTTTTTCTAAGTCTGCATGTTTATATTTTATTAAATGTACGATAGTAATAATTTAATTGAATGATGCATGTTAAAATTGATTAATGACACATTCACAACAACAAATACAACACTAGTCAGTACACTACAACAAAAGGGACCTTTAGCGTCTAAACATTTAGTGTCAAAATTTTTGGACGCTCATAACCCTTTGGCGTCGAATTTAAATTTCGACGCTAAAAGGTAACACTTTAGCGTCGAATCCTAGTTTTGACGCTAAAGGGTGGACCCTATAATGTCCAAAAAAATTTCGACGCTAAAATGGTGGATTTTTTAGCGTCGAAATAGAAATTCGATGCTAAAACGTCAACCCTTTAGAGTCAAACAGTTATTTCAACGCTAAAAGGTCTACCCTTTAGCGTCGAAATATTTTTTGGCGCTAAATGGTCCGCCATTTAGCATCGAATTTAAATTTCGACGGTAAATGTTAATTTTAAAATTTCCAATTCCCTCTTCTAAAATTTGAATTTATCACCTAATAAATTTATATTTAATTTTTTTGACATTTAGTGACGAATTTTCGACGCTAAAAGTCAAATATTTCGATGCTAAAGGGTAAAATTAAATTTTCTGAATTCCCGCTTTCTAAAATTTGAATTCATCCCCTAATAAAATTATATTTAAAATTTTGACATTTAGCGAGAAATTTCAACGCTAAAAGTCAAATATTTCGACGCTAAAGGGTAAATTTAAATTTTTTGAATTCCCGCTTTCTAAAATTTCAATTTATCCCCTAATACAATTAGATTTAAATTTTTGACATTTAGCGACGAATTTTCGATGCTAAAAGTAAAAAAATTTCGACGCTAAAGATAAAAATTTTGATGGAAATAATTCCCGCTATTTGAGGACATTTAGCGACGAAAGCCTATTTGGTCGCTAAATGTTATTTTTTACCTATAAATTCATTTACTCTTTCATTTATCATATTCTCACTTTCTTTCTCTCATACTCTTATTTTCTTTTTAAAATTCATTTTTCCTGATGTGTGTTTGATTTTTTGTATTTTATATTAACATCTATTTTTTTTTTTTTTTGTAGGGGGATATGAAGATGAAGAAATAGTGAAAATGAAGTAGTGAAGAAAATGGAAAATAAATGAAAGTGAAGATGAAAAATATGAAAGTGAAGATGAAGAAAATATATAAAAAATTATCTTTATCATTTTGTTTATTATTTTATATATTTTTTATGATAAATTTTATAATTTTATTTTTATATCAATAAAAATATCATTATTATAATTTTTTAATAACAAATTCCTAATAATTTTTATAACAAATTTAATTACTTTTATAATGAAATTAGTTGAAATTTGATGAATACTAAAAAATGCACATTTATTAAAAGAAAAATCAATCATTTTACACTTTTAGTTTTCATTAATCCTTTTAATTTAGCATAATAATTAAATTTATGTTTTATATATTTTTATTGTGATTTTTATCTTTTATGTAGGTGAAATAATACTATGGATGCATATTTAGAAAAATGGACTTGACATTTGGATTTTGGAGGCTAGAAATTTAATAGGGCGTTCTAACAGTGTACAATTTCGGAAATTCTAGCCCTATGCAATATTCGTATTTTGGCCATAATGTTTTACTCCGATATCAGATTGAAATGATTCAAATTCCGGATGAAAGAATACTCAAAGATCTACAACTTTACTGCTGACAAGATTTTCTAATTCTGAAGTTTTCAAGATCGAAATTGACAAATAATCCAAATTATGTTTTTATGTAAAATAAATGAAAAAATAAAAAAATAATTGTCAATTTCTCCACCAAACATGCATGTTTGGTGGAGAATTTGGTGGAGCAATTGGTGGAGCAATCAGTGGAGCAATTGATGGAAGCAATTGCCAAATACATGGCAAGAGGTGCGAGCACCTCTATAAATAGAGGTGCTCTGCACTTCATTTTCTTCAGCCCGGGATTCCATAGTTTTCTCTGAAAATTTTTGGAGATCCAAATATTGTACGTTTATTTTTTTAAAAGTTTTCTTGTAATTTCTTTTTCTTTTAGCAATAAAATTATGTGTGTTTTTATTCAAATTATAAGTAGCTAATTTCTTTTTGTTGCGTTAAAGGGTGAAGCTTTTAATATGAAAATTTCGATTAATCTCACTTATATTATAATATATAAATTGTAATTTAATGATTAATATTTAATTTAATTCTGAATTAATTATTGACAAACTTTGTTACCACCTATATGAATGGTTTTATTTATTTGACATAATTGAGTACCTAACTTGTCTTGTTATAGATAAAAGTTATCACCGTCTTTATGACTGGTTTTATATGTTTTGGCATAATTAATTCATGAAATAAATTAATTGGGTAATAATGACAATTTATATATTATAACAAGTGAGATTTCTAAATTTAATATTAAAAGTGGATCCCCTAACCCTTGTATTTTATTTTATTATTGCAATCCAATTTAAAATTTTTTCAATCACTTCAAAAAAATCCAGTCTTTTAAATTTCACTCAAATTGTTATTTTATTTTACTAAATCTATTCCATGTGGATCGACCTCGGTCTTACCGGGTTATTTTATTACTTCGACACTCTTATATTTGGGAGTTAAAAAAACCATTTTTTAAGCGTGTCAAGTTTTTAGCGCCGTTACCGGGGAATAAATTTAGTTGATAGAATAATAATTTAACATCCTTGTATGTATATATATATATATATTCCTTTTCTTTCTATTATTATTAATTATTTATTTTGTTTGTATTTTATGTATCTCAATTTTTTTAACACTACATTTGCAATTTTTTTTACATTTATTTTAACTTTTTTTTTTCCTTTCATTCACTTTTTATTATTTTTTTTCTTTTTGTAAGTATTTCATTTGCATTTTTAAATTTTAGCAAATAGTTTGTATTTAGGTTGCATGAGACATTGATTTCGATCATCTAGCCGTATATTAAATAGTGAATCTCCATCACCTTCATCGTCAGTCAAAATGGCCGAGAACTAAAACGAAAAACCACCAGCCCGAGTTGAAAATCCAGCTGATCAGGAAGAAAATGAGTCTCAGCATGATGATCTTAATCATCATAGGACACTCAAACAATTCATGAATCTCACTAGGACATGATCACCATCTTGCATTGTTTTTCCCCTAAATGCATCACGTTTTAATTTTAAGCCAGATGTCATCAAACTTTTAGCCACATTCAACGGTCTAGAATAAGAAAATCCTTATCAGCTGAAGAGGTATGTAACACATGCACAGACCAAAATTTCAGCATGAATATAATTCGATTAAAGTTTTTTCTCTTTTCTTTAAAGGATAAGGCTAAAATTTGGCTGCAGAACCTTAGGTCAGGATCCATCCAAACATGTGATGATTTGCAAAAACAGATTCTGAAAAAATTCTTTTCCCATCACAAGACAAACTCATTTAGGAGGAGAATCACAACCTTCACACAAGAATCGGGGGAAATACTTTACCAATATTGGGAGAGATTTAAAGAGATGTTGAATGTTTATCCACATCACAGGTTTGAAACATGGAGACTGGTTGCCTACTTCTACGAGGGTTTAACACCCCAAGGTAGACAAATAATGTAAATGATGTATAATGGTGAGTTTAGGGATACAAATCCTGAAGATGCACTAGATTAACTAGAACACATAGCAGAGAATGCACAATAATGGGACACAATTGGCACTTATAAGTCGTCTGTAAAACCACAATCATCTGGTAGAGGTATGTTTAACCTTATGGAAGACCATGACCTTTCTTCTAAATATGCATCTCTAGCTAAAAAAGTTGAAGCATTAGAAATGAAGAAAAATGATCATGTCAAGTCAGTTCAAGAAGTCACATGTCAAATCTGTAATACAAATGAACATGTCACACAAGTTTGCCCAACCTTGCCAGCCCAACAAGAATGTCTTCATGACCAAGTCAGTTCCATAAACACATTCAATAGACCAAATCCAAAACCATACTCCCAAACCTATAATTCTGGTTGGAGAAATCATCCAAACTTCAATTGGAGGAATGATAACCAAGCACAACCATCACAAAAACCTCCTCAGGTACACCAGAATTTCTAAAATTCTCAGAATTATGCACCATATGTCCCACCACCACCTAGGAAAACCCTTGAGGATACCTTGCATGCATTCATTGAGAAAAAAAAGCCCTCAATAACCAAAATGTTCATACATTAATTGATATGAAAGATACTTTCTCCAAAATCACATCTACACTGACCATTAATGAGAAAGGAAAATTTCCTGCCTAACCACAACCAAACCCCAAAAGCCATCAAAACCCTCATGAGGGTAGTTCTAGTAGTCAACATATAGTCTAAGTCAAATATGTTATTACTCTTCGCAGTGGTAAGGTCATCCACAGACCTATTCTTGAACCTCGGAAAGTTGAAAATAAATCAGTTTCAGATGGTAAGTAAGGGGTTGATGAATCATTACCCGTTGTTGATGATAATAATTTTTCTAATACACCTCCATTTTCACATGTATTAAAAACAAAGAAATTGAACCATTCACCAGAGATATATGATATATTCAAACATGTAAAGGTCAATATTCATTTGTTAGATGTCATCCAACATATACTATCTTATGTCAAATTTCTGAAAGACTTGTGCACCGTTAAAAAAAAACATCTGGTAAGAAAGAAAGTTTTTCTAGCTGAATAAGTAAGTTCCATTATCTCAACCAATAATGCAATAAAATATGAGGATCATAGTTGTCCAACTATTTCCTGTATTATTGGAAATCAAAAAATTGAATATGCTTTGCTTGATCTTGGAGCCAGTGTCAATTTGCTTCCATTTTCGGTTTACCAAGAACTTAATATTGGTGAGTTAAAACCAACCTAAACTACTCTTTTACTTGCCGATAGATCAGTCAATGTACCGAAAGGAAATATGAAAGACGTGCTATTATAAGTCGATAAATTCATATATCCTATGTATTTTTTTGTCTTGAAAACACAACCTGTAGCAGACAGTTATAAGCCGATTCCAGTAATACTTGGTCGCCCATTTTTAGCAACAGCTAATGCGTTAATTAATTACAGAAATGGAATCATGAATTTTTCTTTTGGAAATATGACGTTGGAACTTAATGTTTTTAATATGTGCAGACAACCATATGATGAGGACAGTGAAAACGAGAGCATAGAATTAATTGAATCAATTTTTGAGGAACATAATCAGGGGAGTTTATCTGAACCCATGGAAATTTATACTGCTAATTTTCTTGAATCAAATTTATAATTAAATTCGGATATTCCTAATGAGTTTTCACTTGATTCTACACAGGTACTGGAAGACGATGGAGAAAAATAAAATTTTGAAGAACTAAGAGGGTGGGAAGAAGAAAAATATGAGGAAACACCTAAATTGGAGTTAAAGTCTTTGTCAGAATGATTGAAATATGCATTTCTTGGAGACGAACAAACTTACCATATGGTAATTTATGCTTCCCTCACAAGCAATCAAGAAGGTAAGTTGTTAAATGTGTTGAAAGAACATAAATTGGCAATTGGATGGACTTTAAAAGACATAAAAGGCATTAATCCTTTGATTTGCACACATAATACATTTAGAAGATAATGCTAGGACATATCGTCAACCCAAAAGAAGATTGAACCCTCACATGAAAGAAGTGGTAAAAATAGAAGTCCTTAAACTTCTTGATGTAGGCATTATATACCTTATCTCCGATAGTAAGTGGATAAGTCCTACACAAGTTGTACCTAAAAAGTCTGGAATAACTATTGTGAAAAATGATAAAGAAGAATTAATTCCAACTCGAATCTCATCTAGTTGGCGTATGTGCATTGACTATAAAAAACTAAATGACGACACTAAAAAATATCATTTTCCTTTACCATTTCTCAACCAAATTTTGGAAAGAGTAGAAGGACATCCATACTATTGTTTTCTTGACGGTTACTCAGGTTATTATCAAATTCTCATTGTTTTAGAAGATCCGGAAAAGACCACATTCACATGTTCTTTTGGAACAATTACATTTAGGAAATTATCTTTTGGACTTTGTAATGCACCAGCAACATTCCAACGATGCATGTTATGTTGGGGCAGTTGTGGAATCCCTAGGGTTGGATCGGCGCCCCGGACAGTGGAAATGGGTCTAACCCATGGATATAAAGTATGGGTGTAATTTTAAATCATTTAATGAAATACTATATTCCATTACGAGTATATAAGAAAAAACCGGGACTGAATCGGAGTCCGGAAGCTCCAGAATGAGCGAAAACAAAATCGGCGCGCGCGCACTGTTCATTTGAGCTGACTATGCCATTTTTTTCTTAATGCTTTGTTCAAAACAAAGCTTCAGCTCTCTGGAAAATTTCCAGAGAGCTGAAGAATTTAGGGTCTATTACCATAATAGCTTCCGGTCTTTCCTAAATACTTCAAAAATACCCAAAATTAATTTTTAATTTCAAAACCAATATAAACACATGTTATAGAATAAAAATCAAGTTTTTCAAAATATCAAATATTTTTACAAAAACATAAATTTATTCTAAATACGAATTTGCGTAAATTTTGAATCCAATACACAAACCAAATTAGAATCCCAATAAGAAATGTATCGTGAACAATTTTAGGTCACCCAAAGGTGGTCAAGTGATTCTAGAATGGTATCCATAGCTCTAAGATTTAATCTAGAGTTCCAAACTCTAATTAATTCTTCCATGTCCAACATGAACATCTTTGACCTAATTACAAGCATGTTGTGTTTATACTTCTAAAGTATCCTAACATAATTGATTAGCCTTATTCAACATTAAGCTATGTGATCATGTATCTAATACACAAATGAACATAACTTTGGAGAATATCAAACATTACCTAGTAAGCTTGATGCAAGATCCAATCTACTTCTCTTTTGTTGAAATTGTTGGAGAACCTCCAAGGTGTGCAAGCTTGACTCCAAGATCCAATCTTGTTTCCAATGATTCCAAGCTTCACTTCAAGATCCAATCTTGATTTCTCCTAGATGAAATGTTGTAGAGACCTCACAAGCTTCTCTAAACACTTCTCTAACTTAGACTAATCTCTCTAAGAATTTGCTTATGCTAATTAATTTTTTTGTAATTAAAACCTTCATAAAGCTTGCTATTTATAGCAAAAAGTAATTTCTTATTAATAAAAGTTGTAATCAACTTTTAATTGGGTTTAATCTAATTTGTCCAAATATGTATAATTAGGTGTGACTAATCTCCATTGTCTCCCACTTTAATTTAATCCAATTAAATCAAGCTAAGGATTAGGAAATGGATTAGTTAAATATTTGCCACATTGATTTAATCCAATTAAATCAAGCCAAAACCACCTATTATTACATACTTACAATTAACATAATATCCTCAAATGGTAGAGATAATTATGATTTTACAATTAAGCCCTTGTATAATTATTGAATTAATCCAATTAATTTAATTAGGTCAAAGTAAATAATCAATGTTATCCAATAACACTTGATTATCTTAGTTGATAATTATAATATCTAATATGATATTTTATCAAAATTAATCGGCTACCCAAGTGCTCAACGAGTACACTTCATATTTGGACTCTCTAAGTTCAGACACGTTCGTCATATAAGCCTAGCTAATATGTACGCAATTCGGCCACCTCCGAATTCGCGAAGAATACAAACGACCTTTCTGAACTATACAAATCGAGGTCATCACATATGTTTAACAATCCCTCCGTCGTAGGCTATCCGAGTTGTGCTTAGGAAACATAGAATATACCATCAAGTTTCTGAGACGCACATCTCATGTCGACATGTCCACGATTCTTTACAACTGATGCGATCCACCCTAGGTGATCGGCTTTGGCCAAAGTCTTTAAGAATCGTGACTTTACTCACATGGATACCTAAACCCTTTATGGTACACATATGAGCTAACAGATCCTCTTGCTTCACACTTGATTATTGAGTGCATCGGTCCACACCTAACGAACATCTAGAGGCCAGACCATGAAAAGTTTATGACATACATGGCATTAAAGTGTGGAGGATCTCACACAAAATCAATATTATCCTATAGTCAAAAGATTACATATGCTATTCCACTCGAGGATATTCCTATTGACTGTGGTGTATACTTCCAACTATTAGGAATCACTTGTGAGTCATTCAGTATTCGCTCCAACGAATACCCACATGTCTATACGAGTTTCCAAAACTCATGGTACATCGCGTTGAACCATTGGAACTCCAATTCCAATATACGACATGTGCTAGTCTTCTATGTTATAGGAATTCGACCGTATTCCAAAACCAACGACTAGGAATATTACTTTAAGAATAGTTTACACCTAATGTCAAAAATATTCTAAGGTCGATGTCATTTTTAGCATATCTATACATCAATTTAATATGCATAATGACAATACCATTAATAAGGTATGAAATGAAAAATGTAGTTATTTTATTAATAAATAATAAAACGTACAAATCGGATTGGCACTCCAAGCACCAATTCCATCATGTTAAGCATATTTAGTGACATGGTTGAACACTATTTGGAGGTCTTTATGGATGATATAACTGTTTTTGGGAATTCATTTGATAATTTCTTGAATAATATTTTGAAAAGATGTGAAGAAAAAAAACTTGTGTTAAACTGGGAAAAATGGCATTTCATGACTAATTCGGGAATTGTTTTGGGACACGTTGTGTCATCTAAGGGTATTGAGGTTGACAAGGCAAAATAGAGGTAATCTCTAAATTTCCATTACCAAAAACAGTCAGGGAAATCCGTTCTTTCTTAGGACATGCAAGATTTTATAGGAGGTTCATCAAAAACTTTAGTACTATATCCAGACCCTTGTGTAACCTCATATTAAGAGATGCAACATTTGAATGAACAGAAAAATATCAAAAATCATTCGAAAAGATTATCAGTCTTTTGACTTCTGCTCCTATCATGCAATCCTCTGATTGGTCTTTTCCTTTTGAGCTAATGTGTGATGTCAGTGATTATGCAGTTGGTGCAGTGCTAGGACAGAGAAAGGAATGTAAGCCGTATGTAATTTATTACGCAAGTAGAATTTTAAATAGTGCACAAATGAATTACACTACTATGGAAAAAGAACTATTTGCTGTAATATTTGCATTGGATAAATTTCGATCATATTTAATTGGTTCTTCAACAGTAGTTTATTTTGATCATGCTGCTGTTAGATATTTGATGTCTAAACAGAATGCAAAACCAATATTACTATGGTGGATTTTTTCGCTTCATGAATTCAATCTCACAATCAAGGACAAAAAATGAGCAGAGAATGTGGTTGCATATCATTTATCGAGAATTACAAACGAGTCATCAATTGATACAACTCTTATCAATGACTATTTTCCTAATGAATTCTTATTTTCTGCAAATACAATGCTTTGTATGCTAATATTGTCAATTTTCTTACAACATGAAAAATACCTCTAGATTGGAGCCATCAAGACAAGAAGAAATTTTTGATCGAAGTCAAAAGATTCTATTGGGATGATCAATATCTGTTCAAGTATTGCCCTGATCAAATTTTCCGACGATGCATACCAGACAGTGAGATAAATGGTGTTATTTAGTTTTGTTGTTTAGAAGCATGTGGAGGTCATTTTTCATCTAAGAAAGCCGCTGCAAAAATCTTGCAGTGTGGATTTTATTGGCCCACCATTTTTAAAGATACTTATGCTTTTTGCAAAATTTGTGAGAATTGCCAAAAGTTGGTATCCATTTCAAAAAGAAACATGATGACTCTAAACCCCATCTTTGTCTTTGAAATCTTTGATTGTTGGGGAAATATTTCATGGGTCCATTTCCACCGTCATTTGGATTTTTATATTTTAGTTGCATCGATTATGTCTCAAAATGGGTTAAGGCGATTCCTTGTCGAAGCAATGATCATAAAACTGTGATTAAATTTTTAAAAGAAAATATTTTAAGTCGATTTGGAATACCTCGGGCCATTATAAGTGATGGAGGTAAACACTTTTGTACAAGTCTTTTGAGTCTTTAATGAAAAAGTATGGAGTTACACATAAAGTTTCCACCTCCTATCACCCTTAGACAAATGGTCAAGTTAAACTAACAAATAGGGAAATTAAACAAATTTTGGAAAAAAACGGTCAACCCAAATCGCAAAGATTGGTCTCTTCGACAGACTGATGCACTTTGGGCATACTGAACAGCTTTCAAAACATCTTTAGGAATGTCTCCCTATCATCTAGTTTAGAAAACCTTATCATTTGCCTGTAGAACTTGAGCATAAGGCATATTGGGCTATTAAAACATTCAATTCAGACCTTGAAAATGCCAATCATGAACGTAAAATGAAATTAAATGAACTTGAAGTGTTAAAGAATTATTCATATGAGAATGCGAAAATTCTTAAAGCTAAAACTAATATCTTTCATGACAGTCGAATTTCACAAAAATATTTGAAATTGGTCAAAAAGTTTTGCTTTATAATTCTCGTCTTTATTTATTTCCTGGAAAATCGAAATCCAAATGGAATGACTCATTTATTGTGAAACACATTTATCCATATGATGTTATTGATATTGAGAATCCAATGGATGGTGATGTATTTAAAGTAAATGGACAATGTCTGAAACCATTTTTGGAGTGTTCAAATTTTCAAGAATCTTTTTCCTTTCAAACCCAGTGTACTGTGGTTGATGTATATTCTTTTCTTTTCTTTTCTTTTCTTTTTATATTTGTATAACTACCATCTTTCTTGAGTTTTATAGCATTTTTTATCTTTTCCCTTTTTGTCAGAATCTTGCACCCCAGTTAAACAGCGGATAACAGTTCCTAAAATTACCGATACCCTACAATCAAGGCATGGAAAAAACTCTCGCAAAACTCCACAATCATTTTCTTTCTCTCCCTAAAAATTCTCTGATGAAAATTTACAAAGCACGCACCGAAAGAATGAGGCTTCTTATGATCCATGGTATTCTTAGTGATATTCGTTGGATAATTGAAGTAAGTGTTCGCTTGACAGGTGAGTCATCTGACTCTTTCATTTCTTACATGCATGGTCTAGGGAAAATCATCTATGCTAAGAAACAAAGAGCTAAACAATTAGGTGTTTTTTTATAAATATGCACGCTAGACATGCAACACTCATTGCCATTCTTTAGGAATGGTGTCTAACAATCGCGAAGATAAAATTCAATTCATTAGAGATGGCTTGAGTAAAGAGTCTTTAGATGATATATCATTGACTATTGAGATGCATCCTAGTGGACATGTTCATCGAGTAATTCACAATTTGCATACACAGTTTCAAAAAGAAAGGCAACAATACAATCTCGGGAATCTGACTTTAAAAGATCTCGTTTTCCAATTTATAAGAAAATTAGATGGGAAACCTATCCCCGACCCATAGAGAGCGTTCAAGCAGTTCCTGGACATAAAACCAAGGGAAAATGTGAGCCACAATCACAATTATCAGTACATATCATTTACTATTTTAATTTACTTATATTGTTTAAATACGTAACCTTTCTTTTTTGTAGCAGTGTTGTAGATTCAATTGTCAATTCCACACTAACCATATGATGTCTTCTAAACTTTGTTTCTTCTTAATCAGACATTGGGGACAATGTCTCAAATTGGTTGGGGGGGAGATGATAGTTGACTAGATAGTTTTTGTTTTCATGTTGTGTTTTTCTTTCAAAAAAATATTTTCGTTTTTGTGTTGTTGTTTTATAAAAAAAAATTATTTTGTTTTTGCTTTGTTGTTATTTTGTGTGTAAAAAAAAAATACACACAAACTAACAATAAATTTTTGACTAACCAAGTGAAATTGTTATTCAGAAGTGGCCGTGTAAGGAGTTTTAGCTATTGAGACGCATCTCAAAATAATTCGTACAAGTTATTTTTGTTCATTTCTTTTTGAATCATTTAAATTTATAAATTCTCCATAATATTGATTAAATTTGATCTTCATAAGCTCATTTGACAGGTATTATCAACATACACGGTAACATATGATCATGGTGTTGGGTTTGTTGCTCAGAGCGCCAATTCCCGGTTGTATTTCTTTATGAATACTTCTGTAAAACGTTATTATTTTGAATAATATATGCAGTTTCTATAATATAATGTATCTTTTTATATGGTAAAGACGTAAAGACCTTAGAATGACTAGTCATGGTGCAGTTGTAAAGCGTCGCAACTGACATTGAGTTGTATCATGACGTTGTCATTCTCAGACAGTTTCTGGTCAAGGTTACACTATTTGGTCAGTATAGTAAAACCCGTTGAGACCGGAAACATGTCGTATACGGGAATATATGATTCCAATGGTTTCTCAATGAACCATAAGTCTTGGAGACTAGTATAGACGTGTAGGTGTTTATAGCAGATAAACATTTAACGACTCACCGAAGATTCTTAATGGATGATACACCAACGTCAATAAGAATCTTATCGGGTTGAGTAGCACTTGTGATTCTTAGACTTGAGATGCCACTGTGGGCACATGAGAAATCTTCTACACTTAGATGGCAGTCACGTCACCGATCTATTAAGATCAGACCTCCGCCTGTTCGTTGGGTGTAGATAGATCCTCAGGGTGTCCTGTGTGTATCGAGATAGGATCTGTCAGTTCTGTGTGTATCAGAGCATAGGTAGTCTATATGATTAGCAATCAGATAAAAACCATGGGCCCGTGGTACAATTTAGAAGATAGTTCTAAATGTTCTTTTTGAGATTGCTAATAGAATAGTCGACTGGATAATCCCTATAGAGATTTGACGTTTACATCTATATCTCTGGGATTTATCCGGATACCTGTGACAGAGGAATTATACATTTGCATGACCTCGACCTGTGATGATCAGCGAGTTTATCCGTGATCGTCATAATTTACGGTGGATAAATTATGGACATGAAATTGGATTTCGTGACGGATATGCCTGAATCTAAAGAGTCTCACTAATGAAATATACTCGTAGAGCACTAGGGCAACATTTATAAATAATATTGATTGTTTATAAAGTCGTTTAAAGGTTAAACGCAAAATACATGTGTAGGGACCCGATAATCATTCCTTAACTTTTTTGTATTTTGCATTTAATGCTTGATTAATTCAAATACACATTAATTAATTGTCAAATTGAGATATTTGACTAATATTATAAATATATATATGTATTTGATATTTATTGTAAATATAATACATATATTTAATTATTTGTATTTAAATAATTTAATAATTTTTTAATTGTTAAATGATTAAATAATTAAAATATAAATATTTTAAAGTTAAGATATTTATTTTAATGACTTGAGTTGCTTTTTTTGACTTGCTTTAATTCATTAAATGATTTGATGATTAATATGCAAGTTGATAAAAGGCTTTAAATGAAACAAAAAAATCAAAAATATCTTGATATTTAATATACCTAAAATTCGGCCAAGGCTAAGTTTTTTGGTATATATTGTTTTGTTTTCATTTTAAGGTTATCATTATCTTCAAACCTTTACCAAAACTCCATTAAAAGAAAACAAAGAAGCTTGAGAGAAAAGAAGAAGAAACAAAGAAAGCTTGGATTTTTAGTAAGTTTTTCAAACTGCTATTAGAGAGGAAATGTTCCTTGAGTTCTAGGCTTCATGCTATGAGTTTCTTATGTTTTTCTATTCTTTATTCTTTGTGTTTTTTTTATGGATGTAAGTTTTGTAATGGGGTTATGCAAGTATAAATTTCATAGAATGCTTATAATTGTTAACTAGCATTCTTTTGAAACTTTAAGAAACTTGTTGCTAATCTAGAGTTGTTGACACACTCTTAAATGACCTAGATTTGATCTATAGTTATTTCATTGTGTTTAGACTTGATTTGAATGTAGAAACATGATTGAAGTATTGGATTTGTTAATTTGGTCTAATTTGTCCAATTTGAAGAAATTGAAAAATTAGGTTTAAGACCACTTCCAAATTTGGGGATTTTCATTTATATGGTGTATATGGATGTGTATAAGATGCATGTAAAATATTAGGTTGATTGGATTTTGTTCTTAATGTGTATTGAACATTGGAAGTGCAAAATGCACAATTTCTCACATGGAGGGCTCTCGGCTTTGGGCATTTTTTCTGGAATTTTTGTTGCAATTTGAGTTTCAATGTGTATGACATGTTAAATTCATATTTGTATGATTTTAGAATCATCCAAAATCGTTTCGAACAATTTCGATTAAAATAAACAAAAATGCTTGGTTTTGGGGTAATTCGGTAAATTCACATAAATTTGATTTAATGTGTTTTATTTCATAATGTGATTATTGGATAATAAATAAATAAGTTTATTTTATTATCCGAGAAAAAGTTTTGAAATCGGAAAATTTTGATTTTCCACTGTTCCGCTGCGTTACCGGATTTCCGCTATAAAACCCCTTCAAAATGGTATTAGAGCAGTCTGATTCTAGGCCCCCTAATATGATTAGCCCTTTAATCAATGTTTAATCATGTTTTCTTGACTTGACTTATACATGCATGTTATAATCTAATTTGATTAGATTTAGGGTGTATGACACTTAGCGGAAAATCCCTAATTAATAATATTTAAATGTAATTATGTATTTGATGCATGTTATGTGGTCCGTCTTGTCATACGGTTTATGTAATATTTTCTCTCATTTCTCCTCGACTACATCGAGACCGTGCCTCTGCGTGAGGGTGTAGCCGATATAGATTTATTTATACCTGATGTATATCAGATACTAGATAAATTCAAGCGAAAGCGGAATTCTGAACGTGCCATAGCTGTCAGGGTTACGCAAGTAACTTGAGTTTATCATTGACGAGTTTAACCTTGGTACGTCTCCTTGTGGCCTGCCTTAACAGTGACAACGAGAAACGACCAGGACCGGAAACCCAGGAGTCACTAGTGAGTGATTGACAAATGAGTTGTCTATCTGATGAATATATGTAGGCAAGACCGTGCATCTGCTGTGAGCTGAAATATATTCACGGGATCCACCTTTCACTATTTGTATTTAATTTAATTATTAAATCTTTGTATTCTGTTTGGGGATTACAGTATTGCATTATTTAGTGGGAGGGGCATTTTTAGATTAATCAATGATCTAGTTTATGCTTATGATATTATATGAACTTCTTAAATTTCTGCTAATCATTTTTTCGTGATCTATATGATAGATTTGCGATGGCGGCACCATCCAAAAATTAGTTTGCGCGTATGCTTGATGCGAACAAACTAAAAGGCGTTGATAACTTCGCCGATTGGGAATTGGATTTGAGGATTGTCCTCGACTCCGAGAATGTGGGATATGTTCTTGAGGGTCCACTGCCCCTTGCTGTGGCAGAGGATGCTACTCCGGAAGAACGCGAAGTCTTCCAATCATGGAAGGATGATGATTTAAGAGTTAAATCATACATCTTAAGTTCGCTTTCCCCGGTACTCAAGAAACAATACTATGGCATGCCAGATGCTTATGGTATGATGACACGATTAAGACAATCGTTTGAGAACCAAGAACAAGTAAGTTGTTCACAAGGTCGGCAATGGAACTGTTCCATGCGCGATTGGATGAGGGGCAAGCTGTTATCCCACATGTTCTTCAGATGATCGATTTGATCGATCAATTGAGGCAACATAATCTCATTCTGGATGACATTCTCGGTAGGAGTGTCATTCTTGGTTCGCTCACAGCTTCTTATCACCAATTTGTGATGTATTTCAACATGAATGGGAT
Source organism: Zanthoxylum bungeanum (assembly GCA_019454045.1). Lineage (NCBI taxonomy): Eukaryota > Viridiplantae > Streptophyta > Magnoliopsida > Sapindales > Rutaceae > Zanthoxylum > Zanthoxylum bungeanum. Next base: position 125,960 of record SKCR01008850.1, on the reverse strand, counting down.
TGTCTGCACCTATCAAGAGCTACATAGGATGTTACTCACGGTGGAAGAGGACCTCAAGAAGGGAGTACCAACTCGCCCATCGAGACCTACTTCACTTTCTGCCTTCTTCCCAGATTGGATCAAGGGAAAAAAGAAGAAAGGGAAGAAGAAAGAAGGGTTTTGGTCCTCAACCACATGCAAAGATAGCAAAGCCCAAGATGGCTTTTCAAGATAAGTGCCATTACTGCAGCAAAGTCGGGCACTGGAAAAGGAACTGTCCTGACTACATAGCCCAGCTGAGGAGGGAGAGAGCATCACATCAGGTACATTATTTTTTCCAGTTATTGATATATCTTTGGCTTGTGAAGCCGTACATCCAACTGGATTTTAGATTCTGCTTTTCCATTCACATTTGCAATTCATTGCAGGTGATGAAGGAAAGTAGAAGACTGAAGCCTGGAGATATGCAGTTGCGATTCGGGAGTGGAGACTCTCTGGAAGCTTGTTGCAGTGGGAGTATGCGAGATCTCATTGCCGAATGAGACATTTTTGTTAAATGACTGTCATTTTGTGCCAGGATGTGTAGCTAATATTATATCACTTTTTGTATTGGATACAAAAGGCTTTTGTATTAATATTAAGAACTGTTATTTGTATTTATATGATAAAAGTAATATTCAGATCCTTTGTTGTCCAAACCAGCATGGTCATTATACATTGCAAACTTCAAAAGATATTTTAAATACTGGAGTTAATAAACGTAGTTTACCTGTAATTAATAATACTGAACTTTGGCATATGCGGCTGGGTCACATAGGCGTTAAACGCCTTACCCAATTGGTTAGGAATGGTTTGATACCAGTGTTGGGGTTGGTGCTCAGAGCGCCAATTCCCGGTTGTATTTCTTTTGAATACTTCTGTAAAACATTATTATTATGAATAATATATGCAGTTTCTATAATATAATGTATCTTTTATATGGTAAAGACGTAATGACCTTAGAATGATTAGTCATGGTACTGTTGCAAAAGCGTCGCAACTGACATTGAGTAGTATCATGACGTTGTCATTCTCACACAGTTCCTGGTCAAGGTTTACACTACTTGGTCAGTAAAGTAAACCCGTTGAGACCAGTACATGTCGTATACTGGAATATATGATTCCAATGGTTTCTCAATGAACCATTAGTCTTGGAGACTAGTATAGACGTGTGAGTGTTTATAGCGGATAAACACTGAACGACTCACCGAAGATTCTTAATGGATGGTACACCAACGTCAATAAGAATCTTCTCGGGTTGAGTAGCACTTGTGATTCTTAGACTTGAGATGCCATTGTGGGCACATGAGACATCTTCTACACTTAGATGGTAGTCACGTCACCGATCTATTTAGATCAGACCTCCGCCTGTTCGTTGGGTGTAGATAGATCCTCAGGGTGTCCTATGTGTATCAAGAAAGGATCCGTCAGTTCTGTGTACCAGAGCATAGGTAGTCCATATGATTAGCAATCGGATAAAACCATGGGCCCGTGGTAAAGTTTAGAAGCTAGTTCTAAACATTCTTTTAGAGATTGCTAATAGAATAGTCGACTGGATAATCCTTATAGAGATTTGACGTTTACATCTATATCTCTGGGATTTATCCGGATACCTGTGACGGAGGAATTATACATTTTCCATGACCTCGACCTGTATGATTCAGCGATTTTATCCGTGATCGTCATAATTTACGGGTGGATAAATTATGGACACGAAATTGGATTTCGTGACGGATATACCTGAATCTAGAGAGTCTCAATAATGAAATATACTCGTAGAGCACTAGAGCAACATTTATAAATAATATTGATTATTTATAAAGTCGTTTAAAGGTTAAACGCTAGATACATGCTAAAGGGACCCGATAGTCATTTGCTTAATTATTGTGTATTTACATTTAATATTTGATTAATTTAAATACACATTAATTAATAGTCAAATTGAGATTTTTGACTAATATCCTAAATGAATATATGCATTTGATATTTAATGTAAATATTATACATATATTTAATATATTTGTTTTTAATCAATTAATTAATTATTTAATTGTTAAATGATTAAATTAATTAAAATATAAATATCTTAACATTTGGATATTTGGATTAAATGATTTAGTTGCCTTTGTTGACTTAATTAAAATATCTATAAAGTGTTATTAGATATTTAAATCAAGTTGATCAAATGAAAATCAAATGAAATTGAAATTACATTCCTAATAATATGCTTGTGAATTTCGGCCAAGGCCTTTGTGTAACAAGTATATATTGTTTTCTTTTTCATTTGGTAAATAACCTAATACACTTTCTAACCTAAACTCCGTTAAAAGAAAACAAGAGAAGCTTGAGAGGAAGAAATGAAAAGTAAAGAAAAGCTTGGATTTTAGTAAGTTTTCTTAACTTGCTATTAGAGAGGAAATTGTTCCTTATGTTCTAGGCTACATCTTGTGATGTTCTTATGCTATTATTTTCTTTATTCTTTGTGTTTTTGGTGAATGGAACTTTGATGAAAGTGTTGAGCATGTATGATGATGGAAGCTTGTGACTAGTGTAGTTATAAGTATTCTTTTATGGTTTTGGAAACTTTGTTGCTAATCTAGAGTTGTTGACCCACTCTTAAATGACCTAGATTTGATCTATAGTTGTTTCATTGTGTTGAGACTTTAATTGGATGGAAGAAACATGATTGAAGTAATTGATTTAACCAATTTGGTCTAATTTGTCCAATTTGAAGAAATTGAAAAATTAGGTTTGAAGACCACTTCCAAATTTGGGGATTTTCATTTATGTTGTGTATAAGGATGTTTATATGATGCATATAAAGTTTCATGTTGATTGGATTATATCTTGATGTGTTTTGAAGCATGAAATCACAAAATGCACCATTTGGAACCTTAGTGAGGCTCAGCCAAAGAGTGAATTTGGGGATTTTGTGCTTTTGGTGTTTTGATGTTTTGAACATGTTAATTCATCTTAGTAATGATTTAGAATCATTCAAAATTGATTTGATCAATTTCGGACTAAAATGAATAAAATACCAAGTGTAAGGGTGTTGGGGTTGGTGCTCAGAGCGCCAATCCGGGCCGTATTTATGTCTGATTCATGAATACGAACATCCCCTTATTCCATAATATTACTTATTTATGGTTGCACCTCTTGTTATTATATACGTATTCGATCTGATTACGATTAGATTGAAACTAAATGTGGTTTAGTGATATGTATATATTAGACAAAGGCCCGATAATATATAATGCAGTACACAGTTACAAAGTTAGTTTGTAATTGACATTGGGAAGTGTCACTGCTATATGTATATTATCAAACATAGTTCCTGGTCAAGATTTGCTAACACGGGTCGGTTAGTCAAATCCGTTGAGACCAGTACATGTCGTATATCGAGACTTGGTCCGATGGTTTATCCCAATGAACCATGAGTCTATGGAGACTCGTATAGACGTGTAGGTGTTTATAGTGGATAAACACTGAACGGCTCACCGAAGATTCTTAATGGATGGTACACCAACGTCAATAAGAATCTTCTCGGATTGAGTAGCATAGTGGTCCTTCGACTTGAGACACCACTGTGGATGTATGAGACATCCTCCACACTTAGATGGCAGTCACGTCACCGATCTATTTAGATCAGACCTCCGCCTGTTCGTTGGGTGTGGATCGATCCTCAGGATATCCTGTGTGTGTCAAGATAGGATCCGTCAGTTCTGTGTACAAAGCATAGGTAGTCCATATATATTTAGCAGTCTGTTAAATCTGTGGCCACAGTATACATCAGAAGTAAGTTCCGAGTGTTATTTAAAGATTGCTAATAGATACGTCGACGAGATAATACCTATAGAGATTTGACGTTCACATCTATATCTCTGGGATTATCTGGATACCTGTGACGGAGGTATTATACGTATGCAATGACCTCGACCTGTATGATTCAGCGAGATTATCCGTGATCGTCATAATCTACGGGTGGATAGATTATGGACACGAAATTGGATTTCGTGACGGATATACCTGAATCTAGAGAGTCTCAATAATGAAACATACTCGTAGAGCACTAGAGCAACATTTATGAATAATGATGATTATTTATAAATCGTTTAATCGTTAAACAAAAAATACATGCGAACGGGCCGAACCGTCATTTCCTAATTAATGTGTATTTGTATTTAATATATGATATTATTAAATACACATTAATAAATAGTCAAATAAAGGTATTTGACATATATCATCAATATATGTATTTGAGATATTTAAAGTAAATATAATACATATATTTGATATATTTGTATTTAATTAATTATTTAATTATTTAATTGTTAAATGATTAATATAATTAAAATATAAATATATCACCAATGATAAAGTTAGGAAGTGATTATAAGTTGCAATTGTTGACTTATACATTAAAGGAAAAGTTGTCAAATTGATTTTGACTTCTTAAGATATTTGTTCAAAATTGTTTGAAAAATGAAAATATCTTTTTCCTTTATTTTCCTTTAATTTCGGCCAATACACTTAAAATATAAGAGTTATATTTTTCTTAGTTGCATTTGTTGACTTAATTAAATATCTAATAAAGTGTTATTAAGATATTTATGCAAGTTGATTAAATGTAAAGTGAAATGAAATTGAAATTACAAAACTTGTATTTCCTTTAGTGAATTTCAGCCAAGGCCATTTTGATACAAGTATATATTGTTTTTTCATTTCATTCTTCTTAACCTAATACACTTTAAAAGAAAAACTCCATTAATGGAAGCAAAGGAAGCTTGTGAGAAAGAAAGAAGAAATCAAAGAAAGCTTGGATTTTAGTAAGTTTTTCCAACTTGCTATTAGAAAGGAAAATGTTCCTTAGGATCTAGGCTTTAACATATGATGTTATTAGGTTATTTCTTTCTTTATTCCTTGTGTTTTTGTTGATGGAAGTTTTGATGGAAGTGTTGAGCATGTATGATGAAGGAAGGTTGTGACTATTGTAGTTATAAGCTTTCTTTTAAGGTTTTGGAAACCAAGTTGCTAATCTAGAGTTGTTGACCCACTCTTAGATGACCTAGATTTGATCTTGAGTTGTTTCATTGTGTTGAGACTTTGATTGGATGGAAGAAACATGATTGAAGTAATTGATTTAACCAATTTGGTCTAATTTGTCCAATTTGAAGAAATTGAAAAATTAGGGTTCATGACCAATTCCAAATTTGGGGTTTTCATATATGTTGTGTATTTGGATGTGTATATGATGCATATAAAGTTTCATGTTCATTGGATTACATCTTGATGTGTTTTGATGTATGAAATGACAAAGTGTACAAAATGGCACCTTGGAGGTGCATCGGCCAAGGATTAGAAATTTGGGATTTTTGGTGCTTTTGGTGTTTTGATGTTTTGAACATGCTAAGTTCATCTTAGAAATGATTTAAAATCATTCAAAATTGATTAGATCAAATTCGGACTAAAATGGACAAAATACCAAATAAGGGTAATTTGGTAAATTCACTTAAATATGATTTATTTGAATTTTATTTCATAATTTGATTATTGGATAATTAAATAAATATGTTTATTTAATTAATCCGAGAAACAGTTTTGAAATTGAAAAATACGATTTTCCACCGCTTCCGCTGCGTTACCGGATTCTGCCCCTAAAAACCCCTACAAAGGGCAATTCGGTAAATTCACTTAAATTTGATTTATTGACTTTTTTTCATAATTTGTTTATTGGGTAATTAAATAAATATGTTTATTTAATTAATCCGAGAAAAAGTTTTTGAAATCAGAAAATTTGATTTTCCACCATTTCCGCTGCGTTACCGGATTTAGCCCATAAAAACCCCTACAACCAGATCTTACCATTGAATCCTATCCAACTTGTGAATCCTGTATTCAGGGTAAGATGACCAAAGCCCAATTTTCTGGTGTTGGACACCACGCCACTAACTTACTGGAACTCGTACATTCTGATGTATGTGGTCCACTAAGTCAGACTGCTCACAGTGGTTATTTGTACTTCATTACCTTTACCGATGATTTGTCACGGTACGGTTATGTGTATTTGATGCGACATAAATCAGAAACCTTTGAAAAGTTCAAAGAGTTCCGAAATGAAGTAGAAAAACAAACTGGTCAATATATTAAATGTCTTCGATCTGATCGATGCGGTGAATATATGAGTGGTGAGTTCATGGATTATATGAAGGAGAATGTGATTCTCGCTCAATATACTCCTCCAAGGTACTCCACAGCACAATGGAGTGTCTGAGAGGAGAAATCAGACTTTATTGGATATGGTCCGATCAATGTTGAGTTTCACAGATTTGCCCTATTATTTATGGGGCTACTCTCTTTTAACAGCTGCACATTTTTTTGAATAAGATTCATTCAAAACCTGTTCCTACGACACCGTATGAGATATGGTTCGGTAGGAGACCAAATCTTAGTTACATTAAGGTTTGGGGTTGTCCTGCCTATGTCAGGGTGACTCAGTAAGATAAGCTTTCGCCTCGAGGGCAAAAGTTTAGGTTTTTCGGATATCCTTCGAATACGATGAGATATCTGTTCTATGATATCTAGCATCGAAATGTGTTCGTAACTCGCTTCGCAAAATTTCTAGAAGTAGAATTTTTGTCAGAAGGTGGTAATCATAGATAGGTTGAACTTGATGAAGTCCAACCTGAAAACAACGAACCAACGGAGGAACCTGAAGTTCAAGTAGATGAAGGACCTTCAACACACACACTCCGTAGGTCAGAAAAGGTATCTAGACCTCCTGAACGCTTGTATTTGATACAAGAAAAGAGTCTAGATGTTCTCTTAGTAAAAGAGACTGATCATTTCACCTATAGAGAATCGATGTTGGACATCGACTCCGTGAAGTGGCAAAGTGCCATGAAATCCGAGTTAGACTCAATGCATGAGAATCAAGTTTGGGACTTGGTTCCGCTTCCCGAAGGAATTGTTCCTATCGGTTGTAAATGGGTTTACAAGAGGAAGCGCAGGCCTGACGGTAAGGTTGAAACTTACAAGGCCCGACTGGTAGCAAAAGGTTACACGCAGCGACCTGGCGTCGACTACGATGAAACTTTTTTACCAGTAGCAATGCTTAAGTATATTAGGATTTTGCTTTCTATAGCTGCGTATCATGACTACGAGATTTGGCAAATGGATGTCAAAACGGCTTTTCTAAATGGATTTCTTGATGAAGAAATCTATATGGAACAGCCGGAAGGTTTTGCATCCAGCGAAAACTCGGGTATGGTATGTAAGCTTAAGAAGTCCATTTATGGACTTAAACAAGCTTCACGAAGTTGGAATCTTCGATTCGACGAGATTATTAGATCGTCTGGTTTTCTCAAGAATTCGGAAGAATCCTGTGTGTATCAGAAGGCCAGTGGGAGCATGGTCGTATTTTTAGTCCTATATGTTGATGACATCATAATCATTGAGAATGATTTAGGAATGTTACAAAGCGTCAAAGCGTACCTCTGTAAGAATTTCTCCATGAAGGACCTGGGAGAAGCTTCATATGTTTTAGGGATAAAACTCTATAGAGATAGACAAAAGATGCTGATTGGGTTATCCCAATCAACGTACATAGATAAGATCTTGGAACGGTATAATTTTGGTAACTGTAAGACATCAAACATACCGTTCAGACATGGGATTCATCTTTCAAAGAAGATGAGTCCACAAACAGAAGATGAGAAGGTTAGAATGTCTAACCAACCTTATGCTTCGTGTTTGGGTAGCATAATGTATGCCATGTTATGTACAAAGCCTGATATCAGTTTCGCTATTAGCGTAACTAGCAAATATCAGTCCAATCCAGGTAATGACCATTGGATGGTCATTAAACATATCCTCAAGTATCTTAAAGGTACTAAGGATAAGTTAATAATTTACGGAGGAAACGAACTGCAAGTTAACGGGTATACGGATTCCGATTTCCAATCGGATCCCGATGATAGAAAGTCTACATCTGGATTCATATTTACCCTTAACGGAGGTGCAATTTGTTGGAAGAGTTCCAAACAGGGATTAACAACAGATTCCACCACTGAGGTGAAATATATTGCAGCTTCTGAAGCTGCAAAAGAGGTTGTGTGGGTAAATAACTTTGTCACAGAATTGGGAGTTGTCCCAAGTATCGAGAATGCGATTCCGTTATACTGTGATAATACTGGAGCCATTGCGCAAGCAAAGGAACCGAGGGCGCATCAGAAGTCGAAGCATGTGGAACGCAAGTACCACATCATTCGAGAGATTGTGTCGCGAGGGGATATTATCGTGTGCAAGGTACCGAGTGAAGATAATGTGGCAGACCCGCTGACGAAGGCCATACCTCCGAAGTTGTTTGATAAACACGTGGAGTCGATGGGTATTAGATACAATCGTTATTGGCACTAGAGCAAGTGGGAGTTTTTGTTGGGGTTGGTGCTCAGAGCGCCAATTCCCGGTTGTATTTCTTTATGAATACTTCTGTAAAACGTTATTATTTTGAATAATATATATAGTTTCTATAATATAATGTATCTTTTAATATGGTAAAGACCTTAGAATGACTAGTCATGGTGCAGTTGCAAAAGCGTCGCAACTGACATTGAGTTGTATCATGACGTTGTCATTCTCAGACAGTTCCTGGTCAAGGTTTACACTACTTGGTCAGTATAGTAAACCCGTTGAGACCGGAACATGTCGTATACTGGAATATATGATTCCAATGGTTTCTCAATGAACCATAAGTCTTGGAGACTAGTATAAACATGTAGGTGTTTATAGCGGATAAACACTGAACGACTAACCGAAGATTCTTAATGGATGGTACACCAACGTCAATAAGAATCTTATCGGGTTAAGTAGCAATTGTGATTCTTAGACTTGAGATGCCACTGTGGGCACATGAGAAATCTTCTACACTTAGATGGCAGTCACGTCACCGATCTATTAAGATCAGACCTCCGCCTATTCGTTGGGTGTAGATAGATCCTCAGGGTGTCCTGTGTTTATCGAGATAGGATCTGTCAGTTCTGTGTATCTGAGCATAGGTAGTCCATATGATTAGAAATCAGATAAAAACCATGGGCCCGTGGTACAATTTAGAAGATAGTTCTAAATGTTCTTTTTGAGATTGCTAATAGAATAGTCGACTGGATAATACCTATAGAGATTTGACGTTTACATCTATATCTCTGGGATTTATCCAGATACCTGTGACAGAGGAATTATACATTTGTCATGACCTCGACCTGTATGATTCAGCGAGTTTATCCGTGATCGTCATAATTTACGGGTGGATAAATTATGGACATGAAATTGGATTTCGTGACAGATATGCCTGAATCTAAAGAGTCTCACTAATGAAATATACTCGTAGAGCACTAGGGCAACATTTATAAATAATATTGATTGTTTATAAAGTCGTTTAAAGGTTAAACGCAAAATATATGTGTAGGGACCCGATAGTCATTTCCTTATTTTTTGTGTATTTGCATTTAATGCTTGATTAATTCAAATACACATTAATTAATTGTCAAATTGAGATATTTGACTAATATTATAATATATATATGTATTTGATATTTATTGTAAATATAATACATATATTTAATATATTTGTATTTAAATAATTAAATAATTATTTAATTGTTAAATGATTAAATTAATTAAAATATAAATATTTTAAAGTTAAGATATTTATTTTAATGACTTGAGTTGCTTTTGTTGACTTGCTTTAATTCATTAAATGGTTTGATGATTAAAATGCAAGTTGATAAAATGCTTTAAATGAAACAAATAAAAACAAAATATCTTGATATTTAATATACCTAAAATTCGGCCAAGGCTAAGTTTTTTGGTATATATTGTTTTGGTTTCATTTTAGGGTTATCATTAACTTCAAACCTTTACCAAAACTCCATTAAATGAAAACAAAGAAGCTTGAGAGAAAAGAAGAAAACAAAGAAAGCTTGGATTTTTAGTAAGTTTTTCAAACTTGCTATTAGAGAGGAAAATGTTCCTTGAGTTCTAGGCTTCATGCTATGAGTTTCTTATGTTTTTCTATTCTTTATTCTTTGTGTTTTTGATGGATGGAAGTTTTGTAATGGGGTTATGCATGTATAAATTTCATAGAATGCTTATAAGTTGTTAACTAGCATTCTTTTGAAACTTTAAGAAACTTGTTGCTAATCTAGAGTTGTTGACCCACTCTTAAATGACCTAAATTTGATCTATAGTTATTTTATTGTGTTGATACTTGATTTGAATGGTAGAAACATGATTGAAGTATTGGATTTTGTTAATTTGGTCTAATTTGTCCAATTTGAAGAAATTGAAAAATTAGGGTTTAAGACCACATCCAAATTTGGGGATTTTCATTTTTATGGTGTATATGGATGTGTCTAAGATGCATGTAAAATATTAGGTTGATTGGATTTTGTCTTAATGTGTTTTGAACATTGGAAGTGCAAAATGCACAATTTTCTCACCATGAAGGGCTCTCGGCTTTGGGCATTTTTTTTTGGAATTTTTGTTGCAATTTGAGTTTCAATGTCTATGACATGTTAAATTCATATTTGTAATGATTTATAATCATCCAAAATCGTTTCGAACAATTTCAGATTAAAATAAACAAAATGCTTGGTTTAGGGGTAATTCGGTAAATTCACATAAATTTGATTTAATGTGTTTTATTTCATAATTTGATTATTGGATAATAAAATGAATAAGTTTATTTTATTAATCCGAGAAAAAGTTTGGAAATCGGAAAATTTTGATATTCCACTGTTCCGCTGCGTTACCGGATTTCCGCTATAAAAACCCTTCACATGGGCTATATGTGAAAATTTTGTAATATTGAGTTCTCTAGTTTGTTGGAGGTAGCACCTAAAGGCAGTGGACTTTGTGTTTTTATTTAAAAAAACTAACATTGCTTTTACTTAATAACCAAACATCTTGCCTTAGCAAGCGGTGATTGTTCGTGTAAAACGGTAGAGCTTGAGTTAATTTAATTAAAAAAATGATAATAAACAAGCTTTTACTTAGTAACAGGGCATATTGTCTCAGTAAGCAATGATTGTTCGCGTAAAATGGTAGAGCTTGAGTTTGTAAAAAAAACTGTGTGAATACATTCGATTTCGTAGCCTCTTTGACCCGAGTAATTAAGTCAGTAAGGATGTTTTAACACTTAGTGTCCTAAGACCAACTGGTCTGGGAGTAACTGCTCAAAGCTCGTTACATGGGTTAAAGAGCAAGCTTAAGGAAATCAGACATTTTTTCTTATCTGAGATCTGAGCAATTAAGTCTGTAGGGGTGTCTTAACACCTAGTGCCCTAATTCCAACTGGTTTGGGAGTCACTGGCCCAAAGCTCGTTACAAGGATGGAAGATGTATTATTTTTATTAAAAAAAGTTAAAAAAAATCTATTTTTGTATTTATAAATAAACTTTCATTGCCAAAAAGTGTGAACTCCAATGTAATTTTAGGACAAAAATATTACTCTCTTTTCAACAAGACCTGTGAATATTATGGGCACAATGAATTGATTGATCCCTTGTTTTATGTGTGCATGGAAGAAGTGTAAAAAGTACATGAAAATTTACTTGTTTGATCATTTAGAAAGAAAGAAAATAATTATTAATTTGGATAAAAATCTGTCTTTTTAAAGTTTTTCGCTTAAATTACTAGGGACTAGTAATAAGCTAGTTGGGGGGGGGGGTGTGATTAACACTAAAAAGTACACATTTATTAAAAGAAACACATATCATTTTACACTTGTAGTTTCATTAATTCCATTAATTTAGCATAATAATTAAATTTATGTTTTATATATTTTTATTGTGATTTTTATATTTTATGTAGGTGAAATAATACTTTGGATGCATATCTAGAAAAATGGACTTGACATTTGGATTTTGGAGGCCAGAAATTTAATAGGGCGTTCTAATAGTGTACAACTTCGGAAATTCCAACCCTGTGTAATATTCGTATTTTGGCCATAACTTCTTACTCCGATATCAGATTGAAGTGATTCCAATTCCATATGAAAGAAGACTTAAAGATCTACAACTTTATTCCTGACAAGATTTTCTAATTCTGAAATTTTCAATAGTGAAATTGACAAAGAAGCTAAAGTATGTTTTATGTAAAAGTCATTGTCAAATCAAAAAAATTAAAAAATTAAAAATTAATTGTCAATTTCTCCACCAAACATGATTGCATGTTTGGTGGAGAATTTGCTAGAGTAATTGGTGGAGCAATTGATGGAAGCAATTTCCAAATACATGGTGGAGAAATTGATGGAAGCAATTTCCAAATACATTGCACTTCATTTTCTTCAGCCCGGGATTCCATAGTTTTCTCTGAAAATTTGTAGAGATCCAGCTCTTGTGTGTTTTAATTTTTTTTTAAAGTTTTCTTGTAATTTCTTTTTCTTTTAATAATAAAATTATGTGTGTGTTTTTATTCAAACTATGAGTAGCTAATTTCTTTTTGATGTGGTAAATGGTGAAGCTTTTAATATGAAAATTTAGATTAACCTCACTTATATTATAATATATAAATTATAATCTAATGATTATTATTTAATTTAATTCTGGATTAATTATTGACAAACTTTGTTACCGCCTATATTGCTGGTTTTATTTATTTGGCATAATTGAGTACCTAACATGACTTGTTATAGAGAAAAAATTATCACCGCATTTATGACTGGTTTTATATATTTTGACATAATTAATTTCTGAAATAAATTATTGGGTAATAATGACAATTTATATATTATAACAAGTGAGATTTCTAAATTTAATATTAAAAATGGATCCACTAACCCCATTATTTTATTGTATTATTGCAATCCAATTTAAAATTTTCCAATCACTTTAGAAAAAATCTAGTTTTTTAAATTTAACTCAAATTGTTATTTAATTTTACTAAATCTATTCCATGTGGATCGACCTCTGTCTTACCGGGTTATTTTATAATTTCGAAACTCTTTTACTTGGGAGTTAAAGAACCACGTTTTAAGCATGTCAAAACTAATTTGTAATAATATTTTTCTTATACCCTTCAGCGTCGAAATATTCGACACTAAAGGTAATAAAATAATATATATTTTTTAATATTATTTCACCTTTAGCGTCAAAATATTCGACACTAAAGGTCAATCCTTTGACGTCGAAAATATTCATCACCAAATATGTGTTTTAGCGTCGAATAATACAATTTATCGTCGAAATATTTTTGAAGCAAAATGTTGTACTTTAGTGGCGAAATTTTTTATTTCGATCCTAATTGTCTTTCTTGTCCACGTTTTTAGCATCGAAAATTTTTCGATGCTAATAACCTTTAGCGTTAAAATTTTATACTTTAGCGTCCATATTTTTCAACGCTAAAGCCCTTTTATAGAAACATTTTATTATGACCTTGAAGAGTTCAACGGTTCAACACCTGCATAGGATAGGTAGGCCACAACCTTTAAACCTTCCCTTGTGAAAAAATATATCTAATTTACTGGTTGACAGTGGACACGATGTCATTGAACTGTACTACCGTTTATGTAAATGAAAACATATATCACACATATATTTTACCTAACACATCTGAGTTCTCATTATTATGTTCATTTTGGCAATGAACATCTACCTGGTTCTACAAAAGTTTCTAAGAATTGAGCCCCGTACAATTCCCTTTGAAGCGGCCCCACTTCTATCTCACATAGGTGATTTCTTATTTAAGAGTAGCTTGTAATACTCTGCTCGGATTCCCGACGCATAAGAACCATTAAAAGCCTATGCTTAACCTCTTTCCATACGAGCATCACTGTTTCATTTATCCATAGGAATGGACTAGAGGGTAACCCCCCACAGTGAACTAATTATGTCTTTTACGAGTAGGTTGTCCCATTGAACCTAGATTTTGGGATCTCCAGTCAACAAAGTTGGGTTTTCTTTTGTAATAAACATTTATCTAATGGGCTTTAGTCCCATTCCCCTCGATAATTTCACAACTAACTCTCTGTTTAACCCTTTGGTTAGCGGATCCGCAATGTTATCCTTTGACTTTACATAGTCCATCGAAATAACTCCAGTAGAGAGTAATTGTCTAACGGTATTGTATCTACGACGGATATGTCTAGACTTACCATTATACATATTGTTCTGTGCCCTTCCAATCGCAGATTGACTATCTCAATGAATGCAAATTGCTGGCACTGGCTTGGGCCAACTTGGAATATCCTCTAGAAAATTTCGTAGCCATTCCGCTTCTTCAGCACACTTATCTAATGCAATGAATTCTGATTCCATTGTAGATCTGGCTATCACAGTCTGTTTGGAGGATTTCCATGATATAGCTGCACCTGTTAGTGTAAACACATAGCCATTGGTAGACTTTGAGTCTTTCATATCAAATATCCAGTTTGCATCACTGTATCCTTCGATTACGGCTGGATATCTATGATAGTGCAACCCGTAATACGAGTAAAACGTAAATACCTAAGTATTCTTACTATTGCTTTCCAGTGATCAACCCTTAGATTACTCGTATATCTGCTGAGCTTGTTTACTGTACATGCTATATCAGGCCTCGTACAACTCGATAAATATATCAGACTCCCGATCACTCTAGAGTATTCTACTTGTGATATACCCTCTCCCCTATTCTTTGATAGGTGTAGACTCACATCTAATGGAGTTCTAGCCATAGCAGAATCATCACTGTTGAATTTACCAAGAATTTTATCCACATAGTGCGACTAATCAAGAATAAGTCCATCTGGACTTCTCGAGATCTTTATTCTCAGAATGACATCTGCTAGACCCATGTCTTTCATGTCAAACTTAGATTTCAGCATATTCTTGGTGGATTTTACCATTTTAACATCACTCCCGACAATCAATATGTCATCAACGTAGAGACATAAAATGACATAGCCAATGTATGTCTCTCTGACATAAATACATTTATCACATTCATTGATTTTGAAACCATTTGCCAATATGGTGTCATCAAACTTTTTATGCCACTGTTTCAGAGCTTGTTTCAATCCATACAAAGATTTTACTAACTTGCAGACTTTCTTTTCTTGTCCTGGAGCTATAAAGCCTTCAGGTTGTTCCATGTAGATTTCTTCATCTAAATCTCCATTTAGAAAGGCTGTTTTCACATCCATCTGATGTACCTCAAGATTGCGCAAAGCTGCAATCGCTACTATCATCCTTATGGAATTTATCCTCGTTACAAGAGAGTAAGTATCAAAGTAATCAAGACCTTCACGTTGTCTGTAACCTTTAATTACAAGTCTTGCTTTGTACTTGTCAATTGATCCATCCGCCTTCATTTTCTTTTTGAAAATCCACTTGGACCCTAAAGGTTTATATCCTGGAGGAAGATCCACTAACTCCTAGGTGTGATTTTGTAAGATGGATTCAATTTCACTATTGATGGCATCTTTCCACAAAACACCATCAGCTGACCTTACAGCTTCGTTATAGCTTTGAGGATCATTTTCTAGCAAAAATGTCAGAAAATCTGGACCAAATGATTTTTCCGTTCTAGCTCTTTTGCTACGTCTTGGTTCAAGTTCAACATCTTTTTGATCCTCAGGAACATTTATGTGTTCTTGGTCCTGACTATCTTCAATGATAGTCTCATGTGCCCATTTTTGCACACTTGAATTCGAATTAGTTTTACAAGGAAAAACGTATTCGAAAAAGGAAGCATTCCTCGACTCCATTATCGTATTTTTGTGAATATCTGGTATATTAGACTTATGCATAAGAAATCGATAAGCATTACTGTTATGTGCATATCCTATGAAAATACAATCAACAGTTTTTGGTCCTATCTTCACCTTTTTAGGAAGGTACTATTCCTTTCCACATTTCATAAGGAGTTTTTCCTGCTTCTTTCCGTGGTACCTTATTTAAAAGATAATTAGCTGATAAAACAGATTCTCCCCACATATTCTGAGGTAAGCCAGAGCTGATTAACATAGCGTTCATCATCTCTTTCAAGGTACGATTCTTCCGTTCTGCAATCTCATTGGATTGAGGTGAATAAGGAGCTGTGGTTTGATGTATGATTCCATTTTGCTCACAAAGTGATTCAAAAGGAAAAACATACTCACCACCACGATCACTTCTTAACTCCTTAATTCTTTTATTCAGTTGGTTCTCAACTTCATTCTTATAGAGAACAAATTTCTCTATAGCTTCGTCCTTGCTTTTCATCAAATACACATAGCAAAATCTTGTGCAATCATCAATAAATGTAATAAAATATTTATTACCGCCTCTTGATTGTATTGAATTAAAATCACATACATCAGTATGAATTAGATCAAGTGGTTCAGAGTTTCTTTCAATACTATGAAAGGATGATCTAGTTAGTTTTGCCTCAACACAAGTATCACACTTTTGTTTATTATCAATTTTAAAATTGGGAATGTGATTAATGTTAATTAATTTCTGCAATGAATTAAAATTAACATGTCCTAATCTACCATGCCATAAATTAGAGTACTCAACAATATAAGCAGAAAAACTAGCTTTACTGATATATTTGGGTTTAACAACCATTACATTGAGCTTAAAGAGTCCATCAGTTACATACCCTTTTCCCACATACATTCCATTTTTAGTCAAAACTACTTTATCAGACTCGAACACCATCCGGAATCCATGCTTGTTCATAAGTGATCCAGACACAAGATTCTTCCGTATTTCTGGTACATACAGAACGTTGTTCAAAGTCAACTCTTTCCCAAAGGTCATCTTCAAAATCACCTTGCCTTGACCTTCAATCTCAGATGTTGCTGAATTTCCTATGAATATTTTTCCCCATTACCAGTAGGCTCAAATGAAGAAAACATGCTCTTGTCCGAGTACACATGTCGAGTGGCACCAGTGTCAATCCACCACTCTCTTGGGTTAGAACCCACCAGATTCACCTCAGAAACCACAGCTGAAAGGTTAATGTCTGAAACATCTTGAGTCATGTTTTCCATCACATTAGCCTCTTGATTCTTGTTCTTCTTCGGCAGTCTGCACTCAGAAGACTTGTGACCCATTTTGTCACAGTTGAAGCATCTTCCTTGAAATTTGGATTTCTAAACTCCTCATTTAGGGCCCATCTTTGACCCTTTGTTCTTAGGGTTCTTGTTCTTATGGCCATGTTCAACAACATTTGCTTTGGCCTCATGCGTTATTCCTCTCTTGTCAGATACTCTGTTATCTTCCTCAATTCTAAGCTTAAGAACCAAGTCTTCAATGCTCATTTCTTTCCGTTTATGCTTTAGATAATTCTTGAAATCTTTCCAACCAGGTGGTAGTTTCTCAATTATCGAGGCTACTTGGAAGGTTTCACTTAAAACCATCCCCTCAGCATGAATTTCTACTAGAATAATCTGCAGTTCTTGTACTTGGCTTAACACAGTTTTGGAGTCAACCATATTAAAATCTAGGAAACAGCCTACAATAAATTTTTTAGTACCGGCATCCTCCGTTTTATATTTTTGATCTAAGGATTCCCAAAGCTCCTTAGCTATTTTCATTCCGGCGTACACACTGTACAAGGAATCACTTAGCCCATTTAGAACATAATTCCTACATAGGAATTCAGAATGTTTCCAAGCATCGATGGCACTGATCACTTGAATATCAATCTCACCCTCTTTGGGTACATGAGCATCTTCCTTTAGGAACCTTGCAAGGTTCAACCTGGTCAAGTAGAAAAACATTTTCTGTTGCCACCGTTTGAAATTCTGACCACTGAATTTATCAGGTTTTTCCGCAGCATGATTGACATGGCTCACATGTCCAACATATTGTCTAGCCACAGAGGGAACAACACTTTGGCCAGCCATAGAGGCTGCCATATTAAGCCCAGAGGCTGAAGCATTTTGGCTAGCCGAATAGGCTGCCACAACACTTTGGCCAGCCACAACATTTTGGCCAGCCGAAGAGGCTGCCACATTCGGATCAACTGTGTTTGGATTGTTTTCCATAACCACAGACTGAATTTGTTTTAAGACTATTGCAATTTATTTGGTTACTGTGTTCTTACAACTGACTTTGAACAGACAGTAAAACTATTACAAAATAACAGCTACAAAAATCAGAGGAAATAATACAACAAGAAAACTAAAAATAACACAGTGTCGGGATAACTGCAGTGAGCGAAGCAGTCCGGGCAGAGACGAATCAGCGACTGGAACAGCGGCAATAGACAGACAGAAACGAACCAGTGACACGAAATTAAGTGCAGTACCGAACAAGCAAGAAGAAAACATTGTGGATTCCGAGACTTGTTGATGTGGCTGTTGGGAAATCTCTAAGTCCCGAGGATCGATTATCAAGCATAAAACAACATGCGAATACATTCAAGGAAGTCGCGGAATACTCACAATGATACGTTGAGCGATGCTACGAAGAACAAAACTCTTTAAGTCCTCCTCCAAGGTGCTCGGCAGTTTCAGGTTTTGGCTCCTCAAATTCGGTCCAAGCTCCAAGCTTTTGGGTGGTGATTCCAAGCTCACAAGTTGGTTTCCTTATCACCTTCGTAAGACTCCCATGTGTGCTAGCACTTGGTGATTTTTGCCACAAAAATCACTTAGCTTCTTCTCCTTCCATTCACGGCAGAAAACCAGAAAAACAGAAGAGAAAAACAGCCCCTTGTGGGCGTGAAAGAGGGAGGAAGAAAGAGAAGAGAGAATGTGTTGGTTGGTTGCCAAATGTGTATCTAATACACTTTTTTTAATTTCAAAAATCATTTACCATTTTCTTTTCTAAAAAAGTCAAGCCATTAAAGCTTTGCCAACCACTACATCAACCATTCACATCACTCAATCAATCAAGTGACAAGTTGTCACATCACTCAAAGTGACTAATGATTTGACGCTTGATGTGACTTGCGTGCCGCACTCGAATTCGAAATGCGAATGCGCTCGCAAACACTCCCGTGCTCGGGTTCGCTAATTCCAAATTAACAAATTTTTCGTTGCGACGCAATTAAATAATTATGCCTAGCAAAATCACTATTCACATCGCTAACGAATTAATTCTAAATTAACTCGTTCGCCCGAATTAAATTCTAAATTTAATTCCGCGTCGAAATCTAATTTCGTATAATATATCGAATATATTATTTTATCGATTAATTCCAAATTAATCGTTATCTCTCTTTTAATGATATTTTATCACAGATAAAATATCTCCGCAATTAATCCCAGATTAATTTTCTCTCTCATCTAATTAATCCCAGATTAATAAAGTGCGAGTCATACGTCATCGGTGAATCTTCGGGAAGCGACCCATGAGATCCCCATATATGTTGGCAGTAAATTCGGTCGTCGGACTATCCGAACACGTTCGTACCTAGTACTACGTCTGTACCGATTTATAAGACAAGGTTGGCTTCTAGCAAAGCGCCATGCCTACCAAATTCTCCAGAAATATCCTTACAGGAATATGTGATCTATATCAGGCGTAGTATACGTAGTATTGCGTATCTCGATCCAGTATCAGATGTCACGTGCTAGGCCAGGGGCTGGAAATGTGTCTGCCCCGTACGAAGCACATATCGGATCTCTGGTAACTAGTCTCTATAATCGGATAAACATGACCTAGTCATTTTATCCCGATGACTGCAGTACATAAGAGAACCAGTTCCGTAGCCTACATGACCATCATCTCCACTATGACTGGAGTGATACTTCCGTCTTGACATCACACCCAACACACTACGATTCTCAATATACCCAGCAGAGGCGTACACAGAACATGTTAAAGCCCTGGACGACCTAAAACCAAAGCATATTGATTGTCGCAAGTATTAGCGGTGCAAGTCTCAGGTTAAGACCAAATACACCTACCCTGATTCGGACTTCCATAGACACATAGTCATACTACCAATGGAATTCCGAGGGGTCTATCCAGAGCGAAGCTGTTTTCTGTACCATCGGTAAAACACAACCTCCTACTACACTTGCATGAGTATCCTATACCCAAATATATGAGAACTATGCCGTTATGCCCTCACAACGCGCACAAGTGTAATACTAGTCTTTTACGTATTATCGATGTCCAATCTCGATAATACTCTGACTAGGGATATTTAATGATTAAACCTTCGTGGATTGATACTGTCTCATATCATCTCAATCCAGGAACTAATCATTAGGACCTTTCATCATTTATACATCTTGGTGATCTAATCACAAATGATAAAAGAGCAATCTCCTTTGTCACATAGTTAATTTGTACAACAACACCATGATCTGTACAAATAGTGACGCTATGGGTCATAACTGTCCAACAGCGGCAACAATCTCCTTAAAACAAATTCGTCCCCTACCGAATGGTGCAGTAGAACGTGAGAAGTTTGTTTCCCAGGATGCAACGGAAATGAACGAGTATGGGCCGGGCTGAGCCCGCACATTTTGGTCCGGCATTCGTGTATGCAGGACGCGCAGGTGCACACGAGCCAAGCCTGTTCGGATTTTGATTTGCACCTCCCCTGCGCGCGCACGTAGAGAGAGCCTCTATCCTTATAACTCTTACCCATCTACAAATGAGCAATCATATATAAGCACAATTTCCCTCTATTAGCTTTCCCATATGGGACAAGCTCATTTCTCCCTATTTTCCAACACCAATGGGTGAACTTTGAGTAACAATTTCTCATTCACCCAAGCACCATTTTAAGCATATGAATATATCATTCCGAACTACTCACGGAGGAGTATCCAAATCACTCAAAACCAACCACTAACACGAAGTGAACCATGCTTAAAATTATGTCTCAAAATGCTTACTAATAAGCATTTTCCAACATAAATGATGCCTCCAACTCCCAACCCTTTTTTCATTTGTCCTTTTCGAATCATTGAAGAACTCGCATACACTTGACACTCTCACTACAAGAAGAAGAAGACAACTTATTTAAAGAAAATAAAGGGAGAGTTTCTTATCTTATCTCGAAGCCATTTAACTTCTATCCCTAAATCTAAAGTCTAAACCAATAAGTTTAAAGTTTTTTTTTTTTTTTTTTTCAATTTTTATGGTACCAATTAGTTTAGTTGGAAAAATCTCTCGAATAAAAATAACATATTTCGGATTCAAATCAAACTGACATGAGCTAGTGTCATTTAAAGTTTGTTCAATACTATATATTATATACGTTGGTGGGCACACACTTTGGAATTGCTTGTGCCTAAAATTCTCTCACAATATAATGTATGCTAATGCTAATGCTATTGCTAGCTAGCTTATCTACAGCTGTACTTCAGATTTTTTTTTTTTAAACTCGAATAGATATTATCAACAATATTAAAGTTCGTTGTTGTGATATTATACTCCAATAGATTCAAAATGATTATTTATATATGGTTAGAAATGATAAATCATGTCAACTCGCATAGATTTAAACAATTGCAAACAAAATTTTCACCCAGTTGAAAGCTGTCATGGTGGTGAAAAAAAATAGAGTTTTAAAGACTAAAATTTTATAATAATTGACTGTCTATTTTATATTGTGGATTATGGAGATGATTTAATGTGTATAACAAAGCTTCAATATATATTTAAATGCATGTACATTTTGATCTTCATTAAAAGAAGTGATATCAAATGTAAATTATAGGTGATAATTTCAGTTGAATTTATCTGTTATGATTTTAAACGGATTATTTCACTATCATATTTGGAATTTTGATTATTCAAATTCTAAAAAAAAAAAAAAACTAAACATTTTTTTTTAAATATGAAATATATAATTTAGTCTTAATGGATTAAAAACGAGTCAACCCAAATATGATCAAGATTCAACACAAGTTGCTATTAATGAAACATGTCATTAACTAGTCCGTTTATCAAGATTCTAAGTCTAAATAAGACACTATTATTAAACAAATAACGTTAATTTAACAGTTGACACGATTAATAACTATATCATTTTAGGTAAATTAACATAAATACGTTAATTTTGTGTGATGTTTATGTTAGTTTATTTTTTTTGTGTGTCATGAATTGCAAACCCTAATTTAAATCATTCCTCAACAATTTGTTTTCTTTCCTGTGATTTTTGGTGTTATACGTTTCCTTTTCTTTGGTTCTTTGAAAATGCACAATTTCAAAACAATACACACTTATTAATTTATCTGGTTGAGCAAAATTTTATTATGATCTATTTGTCCGATATTGGGTAAGTCGGAGATAAAAGTTAATTTTTAAAAATGAATTCTAGCTATAAGTTTATAACAAATTTACACAAAAAATATAAATAAATAAATAAACACTATTTGCTTAGATAAATAGAATAAATAAGCTAAGCAAGATACTAGTAGTAGCCAAATATTATGCAATCACCATGCTATTATTGATCATTTGTGGTGCATTACGTAACATTAATTGGCATGTAATGAATTATATATCAATTGGATCATATTATTTTTAACCATATGAATTATGAACCACGCATCTCTGCTCTTCTTATATAATATAGTATTTACAGTACAAGTGACATAATATAAAAAGGGCCTCATCCACATGTAGAGATAAGTTAATATGGGCTTGCATTGGACATTTATATTAATATTATAAGTCAACTGAGCATATACAATAATAACCATTATTGGCAATTCAAATTTCAATTATTCAAGTTGTTATCATATGACGAAGCAATTTTTTGTTTTGGAATTGTTGGAAATTCCGCTGTCAAATCATTTATTTTGGGTTTAAGCGGAGCAGATAAAATCTCCGACTGTCCCAAATTCTTATAAGAATTGCATTCCCAGGACATCAAGATCAGATCATGAATCATATACTATCAAACCACACATTAAGGATATGACCGAAGCAAAAACGATGATAGGTAAACAAGAAAACTCTAATTTCTTAAACACAATTTTTTTTTATTAAAATTATCGAAAAATGACAATTTGTATATTTTGCAATGAAATTTTTAGCTCCCATCGATTTTGACGAAATCATCGGAATCAAGAAAAAAAACAGATAGTTTGGATTTAGAATTATGTTAGATTTAGAAACAAACTTGCTCAAATACATCTTATTTACACATCAATTGAATGAATATGTGAAGCATAAAAATTATTTAGGTTATAATATGTCAATAATAATTTAATAATTATAATAACAATAATTTGGATGGTACTCAAGTTTTAGTACGAATACCTAAGATTTAATTACAATTTCTTAATTACTAATTTAAATTCACTTATTTTATTAATATAACATATATTAATTAAACTAAAAAAATGCATCAACGCGAACTTGTTTGAGCACACGTGACGTGATAGCCCCTACAATTAAAAGGTCAACATGTCGGCATGTCCCAAATCCAGAAATTAAAATCCCCTCTGTCTCCTCCAAAACATTACATTCGCCGTACACTCTTTAACTATCCACGTGTCAACTATGACTGTTAAACCAGTTGAAGAATTTAAAAGCCAAAAATAAAAATAAAAATATCTTCTTTTTTTTTTTTTGATGCAGGAAACCGTCGTCAAACCAAAACTGTTTATGCATGGTTGTCTTAAAGAAGTCTTCTTACAATCAACCTTTAAAGTCCTCACCATCCAAAATTAATTCATAAATAATAACAAAAAAATATATAAAAGATGGACTTTTTTTTTTATTTTTATTTTTAGTTGAAATTAAGCAGTCATTAATCATTTACATTCACATATAGTGCGCTTAGCTAATGAGCTGAGCCCACCTCTTTTGGTCGAATCAGTAATTTTCATTCATTATTTATTCATGCAGATATTTTATCAATTATTATTATTATTTTTGTTCATATTTCTGTTAAATAACCGTCCAACCAATGTGTCTACAGCTATCCTTCAATTTTTTTTATAATTTTTATGTACTCTTTGATTACCTCTTTGACTTGAACTTTCATTTTTTAATGTTAGATTTACTGGGTTGTTAGATGTTTCTGCGATGGTGGGGTCTTTGCAAATCTTGGCTTAAATGGTATGATCATTTTATATTTTATCATTTATTTTGTAGATTTTGGGATGATCATTCAATATTTTATCATTTATTTTGTAGATTTTTGTTTTTGTTTCTTTTTTATATGTGTCTTTGTTTTATAGAATTAGTGTCACCAATCACTTAACCAGTCTTTATCAGTATTTGTCTTTAGTTGTATTGTGTAAGTTCCCAATTTTGTTTTTAGATTTCTGGTGGGATGAGGGGGCATTAATGGCTTTTTTAATGCTATATTTGATTAAGGTTTCAAGTAGTGTGATTGTTAATAGCCAGTTGGATTTTCTTAATGCCAGCTTAGGTGTAATCATCTTCTGGGTTAATTCAATTGCATTGCTGTAATTAGACTGCGGAATAGTTACTATGAAAGTGATATTTTTATTTTTTTATGGGTTTGGTTTTTTTTTGTTTTTATTGAATTTTCAATCATAGTATGCTTTAATGTGTTCGTCAGTGAGAGGAGATCAATTGGGTATTGGGCTTGGTTTAGTGGTGTAGGGTTTAGTATCTCACTTTGAGGTACTGAGTTCGAATCCAGAGAATGCGTTTCTTATAAGTGTCTGGGATATCATGGGATTTTAACGATTTCCAATGATTTTTTTAAAAAAAAAGTTGAGGCTGATAGAGCGGTTGGGTGATTTGGCGATAGGATTTTCGGCAGTTAGTGTTTGTTAAAAATGTCTTTTTTCTGTCCTTTTTATTTGGATATATAATTTGAATCTTCCTAGTGTTTGGCACCAAACTGCCTACCGGTAGCCCTTGTTCTGAAATGGTCTCTAAGCTTCTTATATAAATATTAATCTCCTTAAACCGTGAGAGTCAGATTCTCGTGCCTCGTTCCATATTCAAGTAGTTTTGATCCTGAGACAATGAGGACCCGGAGAGGAAAGCGTTCTGAGGTATGCTTTTGTGATCTTTGGTACTTGTTTTGATATAACTTTTAATGATTTTAAGGAAGCAATTACACTAATTTAGAGAATTGCTTTTGGTTGAAGGCTTTTTGGCCTTCCATTGTTATGAAGAAATGGTTGAATATGAAGCCAAAGGTGTATGATTTTAGTGAAGACGAGGTTGACACTGAAACTGAAAGTGAAGATGATGGTATAGTCATGAAATATTTACATTAGCTTCTTGTTTCTGGTAATTCTCTGTTATTGATATTTTTTTTTTTTCTGCAATTATTTTTACAGCTTGCTCTCTTAAAGACGCAAGAGTGCACATACATGAAGATCATCTCAATAAGACTCAGGGGAACCAATCTGATTGTAGAAGTCAAATTTCAGGTAATACTTGTATTCTATATGACTACTTTGGTCTTGCAAATAATAAAACTTCTTTGCTTAATTTTTTTTTTTTAAAATCTCAAAAGTATATTCTATTGAAATCTATACTATTATTGGATTCCTATACCTTTTTATTTGGTGCTCATTCCTTCAGAATCTCCACATGAAATTCTTGTGCCCTTTTTTTTTCGTAACTTGTTTTTGCAGTATCATATTTGTAATTTGGTGCCTCACTATATAAATTATCTACGAGTTTTCAGTTTTTTTTTTGTTCTGTTATCCTTTTAATATCTAATTTTAAAACATCAAATTGTTCTTAGAAGTAAGCTTTCTTGGCCTAAATTTTTGAAAAATTCTGAAATTGTGTCGTGACCATGAATTGATGTTCCTGTTTTATTAGCTTTTGGATATAAGACATCAAAATCCTTCCTAAAATGTTCATGCAATGTTTGTTTCATCTAATTTTCAAGACCTTAATGGAGAACAACAAGTTTTCAATCACTCGCATGAGAAGTTTTAAAATTACCTTAACAGTTTAATCCTTTTTTCACTTGATTACAAATGAGTCTCAAATTGCTATGATGTTTCATTGGTCCAGATACACCTTGTAAGGGCTATCAGTTAAGACACAGGAGAGGAAAATCAGAAACACTGCGTGCTCAGTATATAAATACCAAGGATGTGAGGTTTGGCTGTAACTTGCTTAATTACTTAATTCAGCCATAACTATATCCGTCTGATTTTAACTGTGAAAACTTGTTTGCAGGGTAACAATAGGCACTTGGAATGTTGCCGGAAGACATCCATACGAAGATCTCGATATTGATGACTGGCTTTGTACCCAAGAGCCAGCAGATATTTACGTTATTGGGTGAGTATTTCTCACTTTGTTCGGTTCTGCATTATTCCAAGTTCGATGAACACTTTGTCATGTAGTCATGCATATAATTAATTCCTGTCTATCTTTATTATTATAGCTGTTGTGTTTAAATGTCTATTTTCCTCTGAGAGCATCTTACCTGATGTTTCCAGTTCTTTGTACATATATAGTCAAAGGTTTAAAATAGTTATACCTCATCATAATCAACAGTTTAAAATGACATCTTGAGTTAATGGAATGTGGAATGTGGAATGTGGAATGTACACCTTATCAGGTTGCATAAGAATTTGGTATTATTTATAGAGCACTCCTTAAGTTGAGAGCGCTGGTGATTGAATACTTCAAGCATCAATGTAGCATACATCCCTTTTTAATCTAGTTAACATATGTTTTAGCCCATGTCATGATGAGAGAATGCTAGCACTGGGAACGCCGAAAGTCTAGATGCAGTTGATGGATATATATATGGGTGTGGATTTGTGGTATTTAAAAGGAGTAATTATGTACTCACAAGTTAAACTGACATGGCATAAATTCAATGGAAGTGTCAAAAAAAATAAATAAATAAATAAATAAAGAAGCACAATGTAACATAAATGATGTGGTAACAAACATCCGTGCCATATTTATTTGTATGAGACATTTTCAACTATCATGTTAATATCTACATTTTGCAGCTTCCAAGAGGTTGTCCCTCTGAATGCTGGTAATGTGCTGGGAGCAGAGAGTAGCAGGCCAATTTCAAAATGGGAGGCAATCATTCGCAGAACTCTGAACAAATCTGTGGTCCCTGAAAGTAAACACAAAAGCTATAGTGCCCCACCTTCTCCAGTGCTAAGAACTTCCTCTGTGCTGATGAACTTGCCGATGAGTTTGATGATCTGCCATTGGGGATTACTAGTGAGGAAGATGTTAGTATTACAAATGGTTGTGATGTTGAAACAGAGAATTTGAGGAAAATTATTAGTATTGGAAAAAACTTACATTTGAGTAGAATATATGGTGTCGAGTATGATAGTAGATTAGATTGGCCTGAACAATCATTGGATGCAACCCCTCAAGTCGTCTCTTCCAATTTGAAATTGCGCAGAGTATTCAGCAGTAATGCAAGAATTGGCTTTACCTTGGCTGAGAATCCACCAATATTTAGTCCTCAACGTGTTGCATTAAATGGAAGTGCATTGAAAAGGACACACCACAGCTATGGAAACCTAGTCTCAACCTGGATGGAACAGCAAGACGAGCTTGAACTTCTTACTTCTCCCTCTGATGTGTCGTATGGTTTTTCAGAAGAGGAGGTTGATGCCTTCTCTGAGATACCTAAGGAGAAACGTAATAATAGGGTCAATAAAGATGCAGCAAAGTCGTGTCCTAAATATGTACGAATTGTCAGCAAGCAAATGGTTGGGATATACGTGTCAATTTGGGTGCGTAAGCGGTTGAGAAGACATATAAACAATTTAAAGGTCTCACCTGTCGGAGTTGGTCTTATGGGCTACATGGGAAACAAGGTAACAATTCTTTCATGCTAATAATGTTCATAGAAAGTTGAAATATTTGTAGTTGGCTTCATGTTTTCGGGGTGCTTCCTTATTTCACTGTTATTGTGAGACATGTTTCTTAGTTCTTGTCTTGGATTTTAAATGCAATGGAAGCAGTGCCTTCAAATTATATGATGCACTTAAATGTAATTGGCTGTAGTCTGGAAATTGGTCATTGTTGAAGAGATCACATGATCCGTAGATAAGCACCAATCTCTAAAGGGAATATACTTGTTGTCACTGAAATGTACATTTAAGTTGAGGTTTCTGATGCAGGGATCTGTTTCAGTCAGCATGACTTTGTTCCAATCACGGCTGTGCTTTGTTTGTTCTCATTTGACCTCTGGTCAGAAGGATGGGGCTGAACAAAGGCGTAACTCTGATGTCTATGAAATCATACGACGTACACGTTTCTCATCAGTCTTCGATACAGATCAACCACAGACAATTCCATCACACGAGTAAGCAATCTTGACATTGAAGTTTCAAAATACATAAGATATAATTTGTTTATACAATCTTCATTTGAAATTTCTCTGGGGCACATATTATAGACTTGATCAAGTATCCATGTTTCTGTATAGTATATGCTTTCATGTATTTCAATGTAATTTTGTACAATATTAACATCTTAGGTTTTTCTTGTTGTGGATTGTCCTATTCAACTAAATTATATGATCAACATCGTGCTAGTGGTCTCTTATCCAAGTATTGCTAATAACTTCTCAGTTATTAGACATGTAAAACTGTTTGCAGTACCTGAGAAATTTTATTGCATCTTGTCTTTGATTACACATGGTCTCGTATTTATAATATTTTTTTATGCTGATTTGGAAACATGGTCAAAACATTATTTTAAGTTTATGCGGCCTCAAATATAGACAGAAGAATGCTAGAACCAAGATGCATTGATTTCCTTATTATGGCAGGACTGCTAGATTAAGCCGCGACTGCCAACATTTAACAATATATATTAAGGGCTGCTTTTCTCTGTTATGATTCTGTCTCCCTAATTTTGCACAGAACATGGGTTTATAATTTACTTCTTCTGTAAACAGTCAAATATTCTGGTTTGGGGATTTGAATTATCGTCTCAATATGACGGACATGGAAGTTCGGAAGCTTGTTGCTCTGAAGCTGTGGGATAAGCTTATCAACAACGGCGATCAGGTGAGACTTGTGTATAACTGTGCTAAATATTTCAACTTTCTCTTTATGTATTCACTATGATAGCTGCTGATCATCTTGCAATATCCAATTTCCTGTTTAAAAGTAAAAAAAAAAAACAGTTTATTTTAAATCCAAATTTTGGTATAACTTGGATGCTATAAAATGTTATTAGATTTGACTCCTAGAACAACTCAAATGACCTTTTCACCTATTAGGTAAAGTACTGTTACTTGTTGAATTTCATATAGCTGTTTGAACCAAAAAGGAAATCATCTCCGATACAAACATTTTAAGTTTATGGATGATGTCTAATTCATAAATTTGGTAGTCGCAAACTTGCCTTACCTTATGTGGTAAAAATGTTTAATTTCCTGGCAGCTAAGCAAAGAACTCCGCAGTGGTCATGTATTCGAGGGATGGAAAGAGGGAGTGATAAACTTTCCTCCAACTTACAAATATGAAATGAACTCTGACAGATACGTTGGTGAGAACCCGAATGAAGGGGAGAAGAAAAGATCGCCAGCATGGTAAACATGAGTTTTGGGATTGCTAAAACCTATTGCTCTCGCATTTAAATCTATTTTATCTTGAGATCAGGCTAAGTTAAGCAGGTGGTATGTTATATATATGCAGGTGTGATCGTATACTTTGGACAGGAAAAGGCATAAAACAACTTGATTACAAGCGGGCAGAGATAACGCTGTCTGATCATCGGCCTGTTAGTTCAATGTTCTTGGTTCAAGTTGAAGTCTTAGACCATCGGAAGCTGCAAAGAGCTCTCAATGTCAGCACTGCAGCAGTACATCCTGATATTTTCCTAGACGAAGACGGCGAATTAGAACTTTAGAAATTACCAGATATTCAGGCCTGAATATAGAGATCACAAGTTAAAAGACTGACGTTAGAAGCTGACATCAAACTGAAATATGGAGTGGAAGCATGAGTAATATCATATCCTTGAGACAATAGCAAAGGAAACAAGTGTTCTGTTCTGTTCTGTATAGCCTTGAGTTACATTTTACATGTTGTGTAGTCAATACATAGATTTAGTAATGTGCCAAAATACTTCTTAGGGACAGGTGAATGTATATAGCATAAACAACAATTTTTTTCTTTTTTCTTTTTTCTTTTTTTAAGATAACCCGCTGGACGTGCTTCAAAAACTTCTTATATAAAAGCCTTACGCTGTAGAATCCAATGGGATAAAACCTAATCAAGAATAAATAAAATATGTACAATGCACATGGTCCAGTTTTTTCATAGATGTTCTTCTCTGGAAAGCTTTTCTCCTGGAACAATATGCTTACTATCTTCTCCTATGAATTAAGGAAAATTGCTTCAGCTATTTGTTTTTCCTTGGGAATATTACCTTTATATATTTAGGCTGGAAATTGACATAATTTATAAATTTTCAATAAAGTTGTTGACGGATGATTTTCGTCTCAGGGGTAGTTTCGAGATAACCCTCCTGAGACAACATTCCCTCAATCTTGAATTTGTATGGTTATGGGGAGACCAAAGACAAATGTAGTAAAAAGCGGAGAAAACACAAATATGGACAAGAGAGCTTTAACGTGGTTCAGCGGAACAAGTCCAGCCTACGTCCATGGGCAGAAAATGGGATGTTATTTTTATTACAAAAACCAGCTCGGCCGACCTGTTTTCACGGATGGCCTAATGAAAATCGAGCTGTTTTGCTTACGGTGTTTTACAAGTAGTGCTCATTTTCTTTCAGTTACAAGTTTCGCCCCCCTTACAAATGAATTTTACTTCTCTTTATATACCCAAAGGATTACAACACTGTTCCTCCACCTTTATGACATTTCCCGCGTGGACTCCGACTGATTGACGGGCTCTCTGCCCCAAGACTGTCGTCGCCGAAAGCAAGCCTGCCGTCTGACGGCCTATCACATCACTCTGTTTTCTCCACTGCCACACGCAACAATAATGGTGCCAGCCTGTAAAGAGCCTTTGAATAACGACACGTTTCGGAGGGAAAAATCCAACAACTCTGATCTTGTGTCGGTCTTCAAGAGGTCGGCCAAGTAATCTGCCGAGCTTCCCAAACTGATACCGTCCTGACCCGAAATATCCGTACTCATCAACCGTTTCTGGGAGGTAAAGTAAAATCAAGCCGAGATGTCAGTCTACTGGGGTCGGCCCCGGCTCTGATGTTGTCAGTCTCTGAAATCTGGTCCATGCCGTGTCTTCTAGTCGGTCATCCCGAGAAAAATGGACCCGGGCTCCACGCAGAGTTGAAGAACAACCTATACCCTCTGAGCACTGATCATCCGATCAATGAGAATTCCCTTTCTACCATTACCGAACTGTTCAGATTCCTTAGTCGCAGAAATCCTCATCAACATATGTCCATTAGTTCTCGGTTCCAACGAGTGTATGAGTTGATGTCGGGACCTACACAAATCTGAAGTGTGACATGCATCAGCCTGGTGGTCGGTCACAGATACAATGTAGGAAACAACTTCGGCCTCGACGTCCTCGGCCAAAAAAGATTCTGATGTCTTCCAAACGATTTCCCAACTTGAAACGAATCTAGCCCCGAGCTGGTAGAATAAAGCAGACTCGGTGGAACGAATCTAGCCCCGAACTGTTAGAACGAAACAGACTCGGCGAGACGAATC
Source organism: Zanthoxylum bungeanum (assembly GCA_019454045.1). Lineage (NCBI taxonomy): Eukaryota > Viridiplantae > Streptophyta > Magnoliopsida > Sapindales > Rutaceae > Zanthoxylum > Zanthoxylum bungeanum. Next base: position 94,409 of record SKCR01008850.1, on the reverse strand, counting down.
CAGCCCCGAGCTGGTAGAACAAAGCAGACTCGGCGGGACGAATCCAGCCCCGAGCTGGTGGAACATTACAGACTCGGCAGAACGAATCCACCCCCGAGCTGGTAGAACAAAGCAGACTCAGTGGAACGAATCTAGCCCCGAACTGGTGGAACATTACAGACTCGGCGGAACGAATCCAGCCCTGAGCTGATGGAACATATGAGACTTACACGAGGGAAGATTTTCGACCTCTGAGGCTCTGCGGATCCTGGCGCGGGCGTCCCATTGCCGGGTATCGGCGAAAAAATGAAAAATAGAACAAGGTAAAGTTAACAAAAACGGAGGTGACTTAGGACGTACTCCACACAAATTCATGAAAAAATAACAACTCCGGTGTTCCGAGGCAGCGTCCTGCCCGGTGCCTCCCAAAACACAATTATGAACCTTACAATTCAGTGTCCTGGCTAACCAGGCTATGGATACGCCGATCCGGGGCGGTCAGGCAAATCCCCACGGGGGAGGAAGACACCCCGTGTGTGCCCTTCTTGGGTGGTTCTCAACGGGACTCACCAGCCGACTCACAGGGGAAGAAACCTCCATAGGTCCTGTTTACCTGAGATTCCTGCAATCAAGGAGGCCATTCGGCCGTACCCAAGCCAGATGGTCTGATGGTTCTCAACGGGACTCACTAGCCGACTCGCAGGGGAAGAAACCTCTTTGGGTCCGGTTTACCCGAGACTCCTGCAATCAAGGAGGCCATTCGGTCGTACCCAAGCCAGGTGGTCTGATGGTTCTCAGCGGGATTCACCAGCTGACTCGCAAGGGAAGAAACCTCTATAAGTCCGGTTTACCCGAGGTTCTCCCCAAAGATGCGAGTGATGGGGTAGTAACGCTCCGGCCTCAGGGGTTTGATAATGACACCTGGGATTGGCGTGCCACGGGGGGTTCGCACTTTTCCCACATGTACCCCATCCATTGATGCATTCTGGATCCTCAAAGGTGAAAGGAGCCAGGTCGGAACACTTCCTCCCGGGGGTTTGATAATGACACCCGGGATTGGCGTGCCTCGGGCTTGGTGCCCTTCCCGACCACCGACCACCGATCACCCCTTCGCATTGAGCACATCCCAAGAATATTGAAAATAACTTTCGAATTTGATTAACAAACAAGTAAGATAGACAAGTTTCTTAAGAAAAAGGAGAGTTTCATTCATATTCAATGGACCTACTGCCCTTCTTACAACTTTTTGCGGGTCATTTTAAGATAGGCTTTTACAATACTTTCTTCTGGTTCTTATCTCGGCAGTCCGACACATCTTCTAGCCTGAGCTTATTCAGATCCATCTGAACTTGTTTCCCGATCGTGTTAATAAGAATCCTCCGCGCCGAACGCTCCATAAGCATCTCGGGACAACTCTGGAGCTTGGCCGAGAACCCGCGGCTTCTTGTGGTTCTCCCTTAGGTTTTCCTCACATTCTCTCATTGGGAGAGACCACCACGCCAATTGAGGGGGGCCTGATGGACGTTGTCCCCTGCCCTTGGCTGACTAGTTCCTTGGCCGACCCTTCAGCACTGGCAACCTGTGAAATTGAGGACTCTGGTAGGTCGATCAGTTATGGCGCATGCGCCAGGAGAGACTTGTTCAGCCACTGCCAACGAACGTCACCCATCCACAACGTTACATTCCATTCTGCAACTCAGTCCTAATGGGTGATCATAGGCTACCCCTCTTACATTCCATTCTACAGCTCAAAAAAAGAAAGCTTCTGCTGTCAACCTTCATTCCTCTTGGAAACCCTTTCTTTCTCCCGTTCTGACCAGCTTCTTCCCATTCCTTTCCCCTTTCATCCATTCTGCTGCTGAACTCTCCAACAACTCATGGTTTCCACCTTCTACCATCGTCTTACTATGCAAGTTGCTTTTTGTTAACAGTCCCCACAGACGGCGCCAACTGTTGACGGATGATTTTCATCCCATGGGTAATTTCGAGATAACCCTCCCGATACAACCTTCCCTAAACCTTGAATTTGTTTGGTTATGGGGAGACCAAAGGCAAATGTAGTAAAAAACGGAGAAAACACAAAGATCGACAAAAGAGCTTTAACGTGGTTCAGCAGAACAAGTCCAGCCTACATCCACGGGCATAAAATGGGATGTTACTTTTATTATAAAAACCAGCTCAGTCGACCTGTTTTCACGGATGGCCTAATGAAAACCGAGTTGTTTTGCTTACGGTGTTTTATAAGTAGTACTCATTTTTTTTCAGTTACAAGTTTCGCCCCCTTACAAATGAATTTTACTTCTCTTTATATACCCAGAGGATTACAACATTGTTCCTCCACCTTTATGACGTTTCTCGCGTGGTCTCCGACTGATTGACGGGCTCTCTGCCCCAAGACTGTCGTCGCCCAAAGCAAGCATGCCGTTTGACGGCCTGTCACATCACTATGTTTTCTCCACTGCCACACACAACAATAATGGTGCCAGCCTGTATAGAGCCTTTGAATAACGACACGTTTCGGAAGGAAAATCCAACAACTCTGATCTTGCGTCGGTCTTCAAGAGGTCGGCCAAGTAATCTGTTGAGCTTCCCAAACTGATATCGTCCTGACCCGAAATATCCGTACTCATCATTCGTTTCTGGGAGGTAAAGTAAAATCACGCCGAGCTGTCGGTCTACTGTGGTCGGCCTCGGCTCTGATTTTGTCAGTCTCTGAAATCTGATCCATGATGTGTCCTCTGGTCGGTCATCCCGAGAAAAATGGACCCGGGCTCCACGCAGAGTTGAAGAACAACCTATACCCTCTGAGCACTGATCCTCCGATCGAGGAGAATTCCCTTTCTGCCCTTACCGAACTGTTCAGATTCCTTAGTTGCAGAAATCCCCATCAACAAAAGTAAATCCAAACTCTTCTCCTTTTCTAATATGCATGGTAATCGTTCTTTTACAGAGTGGTCGTAATTCAGTTGACAAATCACAAGTAATTATTAATGTGCCCATAGGGAGTGTGACTTTGTGGTAAATGACTTAGAACTTGGTTATCAGGTTCTGAGTTCGAGTTCAGGGGAAATGGGGTGCATTCTTTTAAGAGTCTGAGACGATAACTGAAGGTTTTACCTATTCCATTTAAACCCGAATCAGGTGGTTTGACGACGAAATTTCCAACATTAAAAAAGAAAACGGTATGACTAATGCCCTATTGCCCAATAGGTTTGAATAATTTGACTTATTAAAGTTTGACATTACGATCATCTTGTTGTTAAATCTTTTACTTATATTAATTAATTCAATTACTACATATTGAACCTAGCCTGGAAGAAGCATGCACCTTTATAAAATGACTAAAGAATAATTAGGTTGAGTTTTTATCAACTTTGATTAAAAGTGCCTAAATGAATTTTTTCAAGATAAGTTGGTTTCGAAACATAGTTGCGACAGCCAAAAGGGTAGAAGGAAACAACATTCTCAAGGCCTACAAATATACATGCACGCGGTTGCAGTTTCAAACCGTAACCAAACCGTTAATCAACCGAATAATAAATCACAATCGAATCGGATGGGTCCGGTTCGATTAAGGTAGGGCCAAAATTTAAACCGTCCAAATCGGCGGTTGGATCGGTTCGAACCGTAACGACTATTTTTTTTAATAATAATAAATTTTAAAAATGCCTAATTTTTCCCTACAATAACGATATTTTGGGGACATTTTAGACATCATAAAAAGTAAAAAAACACTATAAATTACCATTTAACTCATTTTTCAAAACCACAAAATCATTTATTCTTCTCACTCTCTCAATTTCTCAAATCTCATATATTCAATCAATTTATTCTCTTATTATCTCAATCTCTTCATTATAATGGCAAGCTCATCACACAACACTAACATTTATAAGGCTGATGATGCCACTCAACAAACCACCGGCGAAAGGACTTCATGTATTCAAGTGAGAAATCGAGACTCTGAAATATTGACAAAATATTTTATTCTAGTGTGAATGATGTCACTGGTGAGAATAATGGTGTATGTAATTATTGTGGAAAAATTTACAAATACAACGGTGGGTATGGAATTTTGACGGGTCATACGAGGAGTATTCATAAAGCCGAGTTTGTAATTGGTACAACACAAGCATAAATGACAAGGTTTTCTGCTTCCGGTCCATGTTCTTATTCTTCTACTAAATTATTTAAATATAATGAATCTCAATGAAACGATAATCTAACTAATTTTATTGTCATGAAATATTTAGCTTTTACTTTTGGTGAAAAAGCGTTTTTAATGATTTAATATATGAAAATTTGCCAACCAAACTTAGGAGGTAAATTTTTCCATGTTCGATGTGCATGTCATATTTTGAATTTATGTGTACAAGATGGTTTGAAATATTTAAACTCTCATATTTCACCTATTAAAAAATAATTAATTTATTTATTGTATTCTAAAATTAGAAAAAAAAATGGTGTACTTTTTGTAAACAAAATGGTGTTAGACTGAAAAATTCAGCCATGATGTTCCAACTCGTTGGAATTCTACTTATTTTTTACTAAATGAAAGTTTTGAATATAAAAATTTATTATGTTCATTTGTTGCTCACTATTAATATGATGTAGTTTTATATCCCAGTCATTGGGAAGTTTTTTCAAAATTTTTAGAGATTTTAAAATTTTTTAATGATGTTGCGAATATTTTAAGTGGTGTTTATTATCCAAATTCAAATATTTTTCTCCTTATAAGTTTTGACATTGTTGGGGTATTAGCAGAACCTAATAATAATAGCAATGAATTTGATGATGTTTTTGATGATCCTGACAATATTTTTGATGATCTTAATAATAAATTTGACGATCCTAATAACGAATTTGATGATCCTAACAATGTTATTGACGATCCTTCAAATGGAATTAAAAAATATGTTTCATCAATGAGGACAAAATGACTTAATTATTACAGAGACATACCATTACTTTATCTTATTATTTTTATTTTGGATCTAAGGTTTAAAATTGAAGATTTGGAAAATCGATTTCAAACCTTAAACCAAACCGAACCACACGATTCTACCGATTTAAAGTTCGGTTGCGGTTCGGCCAAAATCGAACCGCAGCCGATCAAAACTTAAACAGAACTGAACTGTGTGATTCAGCCGGTAAAGGTTCGAATTTGGCCAAAATCGCAATCGAATCGTAGATAGAACCTTTGGTCTACGGTTCGGTTCATGCAAAATTACTAAAATGGAGAATATAAGAACATTATTGTTGATTGTATTGGTGTTCCTTTTGCATGAGAGAATGATTTGGAGTGATGGTGATAGTCATTGTTCAGGATTACTACAAATAGACATGCCCCTTACAGTACAAGAGAATTCAAGATTACCGACCGATATTACAGATCGAAATTATTCTGTCAGTAAAAATCAGTAGTTACCGACTGGATACCGAAAATTTAAAGATTAAGAAATTTTCTAACCTAATACTGACAGTTTACGAACGGACTAATATATCGGTATTTCGTCGGAAAAAGGCACGTTGTGGACAAACTTAGCACCAAGAAATAGCACAAAGCTTTTATTGACGTCTTACCAATCATATTTTTCAGTTGGTAAATAAAGTTGATTTACCGACCGACTAGAAAGGTCGGTATTATGTCGAATTTACTAATCGAGTACATATCAGTCAGTAAGTGTGAAATAAGTTTAATAAAAATTATAAAAAAATAGATATATACCTACTGAATATATATATACCGAAATATAGGTCGATAATTACCGACTGATCACAAGTCGGTCGGTAATATTAGGCGTCTAACAATAATTGAGCGCCAATATATGGCGTCAAAATGAACGTTTTACAGAACCACATTCATGTCGGTGGGTAATTTCCAGAAAATAAAAATAAATTTTCCTCTTCTCATGTCTCATTGCTCACTGTGTTCTCCATTTCCAGGTTTCTGCTCACTTATGCTTCAGTCTTGGTAAGTTTTTTTCTTGCTACCATATTAATTAACAAATGTATATTTTGTACAAATCAAATTAATTAGGAACTTTTTTATTTAGGGATTTTGATTGGGTGTGGTTGTATTTAGGTAAGAAAATCAAATTAATTTGGAACTTGTATTATGAGTGTGTTGATGATTATTTTGGAGTATATATTATAATTTGATATGTTTATTTCTGTGACAGGGTGAATTGAAAATTTTCTTCGATTTTAGTTATAACATAACAGAAATAAACTCAAATAGAGGGTGACGTATGCGAGGCTTAATAATGATGGCCCACTTAACATGGACTTTGTGAATGAGATATTAGAATTTATTGAATATTTGTAACACCCCAATAATTTCGAGGACTACTACGATAACTACTATGTTATAGATGGTGTAATACATAATATAAATCATGTTCAAGCGTGATTGTGCTTGTGAAATTGCTTTTTGGACATTCGATAAATTCCTCGCAGTTCCGACGGAATTTAGTTTATATTCTATTCCGAATAGCCCTTAGTATTTGAGCCCTAACTTTCTCATTCAATCTCTAATTTTTATGAACGTTATATCGCTGGAAAGCTAAGACGAAGATCTATAATTTCTATGTTGAATATTTTTCCAAATTTTCGACAGCACAAGGTCGGATTTGGTCATTTCCCAAGACCATCTGCATAGTGACGAAAATGAGGAGTAAAAATGAATTACCATTTTAACCCAAAAGCCCATTACCCTTCTTAATTTGGACCAATAGTTATAGATATCTCTTAAGTCCATAGACGCCTCTAGAAAGAACCAAACTAATCTATAATAGAAATAAAAGCCATTAGCCCCTAGTATAAATAGGACACACTATTCATTCATCTATAATATTCGAGAAGATAAAGAAAACGTGAGAAGGGAGAGAGAGAGAGAGAGAAAGGTTTACAACTTCACAAGAAATCTTGAAGAAGAATGGAGAGAATCCAACACAAACCAAGTTTAGAAAGGAGAATGGAAGGCTCGTGGACTCTAATGGAGAAGAATAAGCATGATTCAAGGTAAAACATCTTGACCCAGAACTTGGATTGTAGAGTTTTGATGAAGTAATGTTATGTTAGTGTTGATGTCATACTAGTTATTTCATTAATATGGATAATGAACTAGGAAATTGATTTTATTAAGAAATGCCCAAATTATGAAATTCTAGATATTGGGTTAAAGTTAAGGTTAGAGTTGCTTTGATGGCAGAATAATGGTATATCATGTATGGATGTTAAAGTTCAAAGAAGTTATGTGAAGGTCATAGTGTGGGGTGTTGGTATTGCATTTTGGAATTTGGCAGTGGACGAGTTAAATATTGGCCTGGAATCAGGCCAGCATCGGGACGCGTATGGAATAGCGTCGTGACGTCGAGTTTGGAGATGCCCCCTGTTTCAGGTCTAGTCTTGTGGACGTCGCGACGCAGATCATGAAAATACTCTCTACCTCAAGTCGGTATTGTGGAAGACTCAGGTCGGTGTGTGGAGGACTCAGGTCGATCGTATAGAGGACTCAGGTCGGTCGTGTAGAAGACCCGGGTCGGTGCATTTGGGAGTCACATTGAACATGAAAATACCCTTCACTTCCAGGTCGGTTGTGTGTTTGCCTCGGGTCAGTCGTGTGGAAGACTCGAGTCTGATTATGTGAGTGTCGCGACGCCTAACACCCAGCGTCGCGACCTAGAGCAAGAAGAAGCCATCTGCCTAGGTCTGCTTATATGGACGTTGCGATGCTCCTGACCTAGCGTCGCGACGCGTAACAGAAAACAATTTTATTTCTTTTCAATTACAACTTAGGATGTTAAAGGCCACCCTATGAGTTTCGTATCAGCGCATATACACGCATTATGTCATTTTATAAACATAATTCATGACTTGTATACTAATTGAGTTTATCAATTATAGATCATCGCAGGAACCGCAACTTTCTTCGGCGAAATAAAGTAATGCCAGCTAGATTCCAAATCTTTGAGTAAACCATTTTCTCAAATTTATTTCTACTTATTTATTTTGATTTAAGACTTACTATTCAGCACTTATGACGTTAGCCAAGTTTACTTTCAATTATGTTTTTGAATTAGAATGTTTTGAGAAATGTTTTAAAAAGATATGATTGTTAAAGCATGATTTTGATGACTTTTGGAGGAATGGGGGAAAAACCCACCTCAATTGTAACTTGGTACATATATTGGAATTGAAGGACTCAGAACATATGCATATGTAGAGCAGGACTATAGGACGGCGATACATACGCCCACAGATCCTAGATTTCAAGGCTAGGGGGACGGCGAGATGTAACGCCCATAAATCCTAAATTTAGAGTCGAGATGATAGCACTGATCTACACATCTGGCTCTAGCTCAGTGTCTTGGGGGACGGCGAGACGTAACGCTCCAAGAACACTAGTTTAGGCGTATGGGGGGACGACGAGACGTAACATCCTCATACGTCAGGTTTTTCAGAGATAGATTTACAGAGACATATTTTTCAGAGGCAGATTTTCAGAAATAAGATTTTCAAAGTTATGATTTTTAGAAATGATAAGTTTTATGAAAGAGTTTACAAGAGAACTCAATATTACAGAATATATCAGAGTTTACAGCCATAAAAGAGATTCCAGAAAGTTTCACAGAAAGAGATATGTTTTTCAGATACGAAAGAATTTGATTTCACCTAGCTATCTGATGAGTGGTATTTATATCACTATTTCCCACTCATCTAACCTAATATTATGTATAGTTTCTCGGGTTTTGTGAACGTTTTGATGTGTTTTGTGTTATTTTGCAGATAAATAAAGTTGGGAAAGCATTGGAAGCAATTTGGGGCAAAAATAGAGGAAAAATGACAGAAGGGCAATTCGGTAATTTCTCCGCGTCGCGACGCCTAAAGTGCGCCGGCCATGCTAACGTGCACTGAGGGACACGTGTCAGAATCTGAGAAATTGGACTTGCTAACGTGCGCCGACCTTGCTAACGTGCGCCGTGCCACGTGTCATCATCACAGAAGATCTGCAAAATGCACCGGCTGCCACGTGTCGAAATCTCATTGGACAAAAGCAAGCGCGTGCCACGTGTCAATCTCTCATTGGACTGAATATTGGACAAATCACATGTTGCCACGTGTCGACCTCCAATTTGACCGATCCTAAGCGCGTGCCACGTGTCAACTTTTCATTGGACCGAAAGCTCAGCCAATCACCGTGTGCCACGTGTCATATTCTCATTGCACCACCTTCACCGCGTGACACGTGTCATCACCAGATTCTGCCGACAGAACACACGTGGTCAACCCGCATGGACCAAAGCCGCGTGCCAGCGTCGCTACGCTGAGACCTTTGGCGTCGCGACGCTGGTTCCAGAATTGGCCTATAAATTCAGGCCTTCACCACTTCATTTCGTGTGCTTTCCTTGGGAGCTTTTCCCTTTTTTTAGAGTACTGCATCTAGTTTTTGTAAATATAAATAATATTTTTAATTATGTATTTTAATTTTCAGTAATAGTAATAGTAGTTCTTCTTCTTCTCCTTTCTTTTATGTTTTATGGTTAATTTTCCACTGGGGAAGGGTGAAGCTTTTATTATTTTAATTTAGATTAATCTCCCTTAATTATAATATAGAAATTATAATTCAAATTAAAAAGATTACCGCCTTAATGGCTGGTTTTATTTATTTGACATAAAGTGGCACCGCCTATATGGCCGGTCTTTAGGTGACAAATAATTACCGCTTATATGGCTGGTTTATGGAAAAATAATAATATCGCCTTTATGGCTGGTCGGACTTAATTAAAATCTAATTTAATGAGGATACCGCCTTTTTGGCTGGTCGGTAATATCACGATTAATTTTTATATTATAATAAGGGAGATGTCTAAATTATAAATAGTAAAAGTGGATCCCCAACCCCAGTATTTTATTTTTATTCTAGGGAAGTGATGACACACAATATCCACACTTAATAATTGATTTTCTTTTTATGGGTAGTTCTTTAGTTTGTTTATTGAGTCTTAAGCTTAATGTTTCTTGTTGTCTGATCACCAATAAGATTGATATGGTAAACTTAAAATGAACTAGACATAGGGATTTTAAGTTTCAGCCTTAGATTCAATAGCCCACAATCTTCCTTGATGATAGATAACCCTTTAATAGATTTCCTTACAGGATAGACATATACCTGTCGGGCGGGGGTAGCCACAATTGGAACTTAATCTTAATGAATCTAGGTAATTTGGTTGACATAGACATATGGTTCAATTGGGTTATACTGGGTATTTACGTCTGACTATCGACATAGGCTTTTGCATATTTTTGTGTTCCAGGTTAGAAATCTGATTTATTACACATAGATAAGAGAATCAATTCATCTTTATAATAATATTGTGTGGAGTCACGACCCTAGATCTTTGAGTCTTTTCTATTATTTTCCTTAGTATTTTCTTTTGAGTCTGTTTTTATTTTATTTTGCAAAACCACATTCAACAAACCAATCAAACAATCATTCACTTCTCCCTATAATTAGATACTTGTAAATAAATAGATTCAATAATTATAACAACAGTAGGAATTAAGTCCTCGTCGGATCGATATTTTTATACTACTTGAACGATACGTGCGCTTGCGTTATACGTGTGTGTTTACGCCGGTCATGTTTTTGGCGCCGTTGCCGGGGACTTATTTTTCTTGAGTTATTAATTTTGAAGCTATCCAATTTACTTGAATCTAATTTTCTTTATTTTTATCTGTAATTTTTATTTCTTTCTTTTATTTCAAGTGGTTGAAAAATGGAACAATACTGGGAGATTGAGAGATTACGAGCCTTATAAGAAGATACACCCCATATCTGGGAGCAACAGTCCGATTTTCTGAGGCCTGTTGTCCAGCCCAACAATTATCACTGGATGCCAGAACCAAGCAATGCTACATTTGCTCAACAGAACGAAATTGGGAGATGTGTAATTTGTGATGGTAACCACCCGAGCGATCAATGTATATATATTTCAGAGTGACAGAATTATTGGAATCATTCAAGGTACGAAGACACATCACATTTTCCATCTTATCCACCATCTACCTTCGATTTCCATCAAGAACCAGAATCATCAGAGGAAGATCAGATGGTTGACATGCTTAAAGATTGGTTCAAGAAACAAGATGAAAAGCTGGATACAATGCTTGAAACATGCCAAAATCAATTCGAAAGTATTCAGAGACAATTAACACTCATTCAGAGAATGACAGATCAAATGATGCAATCAACAAAGAACCAGAGCTATATACCTCAAGAACTAGTTTCAGATGACACTGATGAAGCCTTCGAGTACCAATCAGTTCACAATGACACTTCAACAGAATAGAAGGTTGCGCAGAATCAAAAACCAGAGGTATCAGTTCAGGAGCCCGAACCAGCAAAGTCTCGATTTGATTTTTATTATTCTGACTCTGATGATGATGAAACTGAGCTGTTTGTACCAACTGCATCAACACTTGAGGGTGGAATTCTGTATCCTCAAAATGAAGATCTTGGAGATTCCATTTCACAAATGTTTGAAGAAGATATACCTGAGCCAATCATTTCACCCAGATCAGAGGATGAAGACCTAAAATCTGATATTTCTTTACATCATTAGGTTGATAATTTTGCAGCATACATTTCACAGATGATAGATGAAGAGCTGAATGCAGAAATTTTCAAATACATCTGTGAAGAAAAGGTGGAGCAAGAAGCAGAGCAAATGGAGGAGCAATTGTCAGACCAAATTGAAGATCCAGTGAATTCAGGAGAAACATCACTGTTTTGGGGAGTACAATTTAGAGAAATCACCCAAAAGCTTGACAGAATGGAACTTCCAATTCAAGTCAAGCACCATACGAGACCTCCTGATTTTATTTCTTTCTTTTCAGGAACTACTGGAGCAACAAAGATAAAAAATGTGGCACAAACACTGAATGAGACAAAATTCTTTTTGCCACTTTACCGTTGGAAGAGCCCTTCAAAAGCAACGCTCATGGGATTGTCTTTAATCGGACATCCAAAACGACGCTGAAACCTCATTGACAGATAGATTTCAGTCACGTCTGGCTGAAGACGATAAATTTAGCGCTAGCAGGGAGGCAACCCATACATTTTGTTGTAATTTCTATTTTTAAATTTTATGTATACATGTTGTATAGTTTTTAATTTTGTGTGTTGTTTTGTAGGGAAAAGCACAAACGTAACATTTTAAGACAGAAGGAATGGTGTTTGGCAATCACAAAGATGAGAGACAATTCATTAGCGATGGCTGAGTAAAGAATTAATTCTTGAGACGCATCCTAATGAATTTATACTAAGCGAGTGGCGTATTGCGTACACAATTCTGTGCCTTAATTAATTGCTTTGATTCGCTTTTCTGTTGTAATTATCTTTATTTTCGTAGACAGGATCCATACTTTTTGACCTTTCACGATTTCTTTTGTTTTGTTTAGATAACAAACGTCATCTGGAAGATACTAGTGCTATTATTGCTCACCCGTTTCAGGTACTATAAATTCAGCTCGTCATTGCACTTTGGAAGGCATCCTGATTTGATAAAGAAATACATAAGAAATGGAAGCCACTTCAAGAAGACGAGTTGAAAACATCTGTGTGTTTTGCGGTAGTAGTGTTGGTGTTAAGCCACAATACGTAGAAGCAGCACAGGAATTGGGTCGAGTCTTAGCTGCAAGGAATATGCACTTAATATATGGCGGAGGCAATCTTGGACTAATGAGGATCGTTTCAAAGGCTGTACATGAGAGAGGCAGTCACGTTTTGGGAATCATCACAAAACCCTTGGCAGAGGCAAATCTTATTAGATCATCAAACGAAGAGGAACTGATCGTTCCAGGTATGTCTGAACGACAGGTAGAAATGATTAACCGTGCTGATGCTTTTATCGCTTTGCCAAATGGCTTGGGCACATTGGAGGAAATTTTTATAGTTCTATCTTGGGCGAACCTGAACATACACCAGAAACTGCTTGGACTATTTAACGTTGATGGATTTTATGAGTTTCTTTGTGTTTTTCTTGATGATGCTCGGAGAAATGGGTTCGTGTCAAAACCTATGAAAGAACTCATCTTCACTGCCAGAACTGCTCCAGATCTAATAGACCAACTCGTAGCCTATGAACCACAAGTTTACCCTATCATTTCAAAGATAAATTGGTCCGAGGACGATCGTGGTAAGAGGCGTCGGATTAATCTGGATCTTAACCTTTAATTTCGTGTAGAATTTCAGCTAACCAGGTACTATCTCCTAAACTATTCTTCTACTGTTTAAGACATTGGGGACAATGTCTCATTTAGGTTTGGGGGAGGGAATTAGTTGATTAGTATCTTCTTTTTAGTTGTGTGTTTTTTTTTTTTTTTTAGTCCAAAATGTTTTGAAAAATACAAAAAAATTGAAAATTTTTCAAAAATTACAAAAAATATTTTGTGTTTTTGTATTTTTATTTTGACTAAAAGGGTGAAATTGGTGAGAGATAGCTGAGTAATGAGTTTCCACTCCTGAGACGTATCTCAAGTCTATTTTCGAAATAAGTTAATTTTTGTTTATATCCTTTTAAATTATTTAATTTGTGAATTCTCCATAAAATTGACTAAAATGGATCTTCATATGCTAAGTTGACAGATATTATCAATATACATGGAAACATACAGACACGAGCTAAAATTGAAAAGTTTGTAATATTCAGTGCTCTAGTTTAATTGGAGGAAACATCTCAAAAAGCAATGGAGTAAAGAAAAAAAAACGTCTGAGATCCGAGTTATTAAGTCTGTAAGGGTGTTTTAACACCTAGTGCCCTAAAGCCAACTGGTTTGGGAGTCACTGGCCCAAAGCTCGTTACATGGATCAAAGATGCTGCAAATATATATATATCTGAAGTCTGAGTAATTAAGTCCGTAGGGGTGTCTTAACACATGGGGCCCTAAAGCCAACTGGTTTGGGAGTCACCGACCCAAAGCTCGTTACATAGATGGAAAATATTCTATATAAATAAAAAAAATCAAAGAAAAAATCTTGAAAAATTATTCCATTGCTACAACAAGGTGTGGAATCTGATAGAACTTTAGGACACAAATATTACTCTCTTATCAACTGCATTTATGACTGTTGTGGGCAAAAATGAGTTGATTAATATTTTATTGGCTGTGTATATGGAGAATGGTAAATATAATCGGAGAATTTACTTATTCAGTAATTTAGAAAGAAACAAAACAACTAGTAACTTGGACTAGAAATTTCACCTGATTAGTCACTAACTTTTTTATTCTCTTTTCGCTTGTCTTTTTGCTTTTGTGTGCATTAGTTTTACTACATTTTTACTTTTGTAAAATATTTGTGGGTATCATTGCTGTAAACCCTCACGAGACTACAACTCGTCCACTAGGGACACCTAGGGGTTTAAAGGCTTGTTGCATACGCTAAATGCAACCGTGATCCCTACGAAAATGGCTTAGTTAATTTTATTTTTGTTATTTTATTTTGTGTTTTGCTCGAGGACTAGCAAAATGTTAGGTTTGAGGGTGTGATGAGTGATATTTATATCATTATTTTCCAATCATCTAACCTAATATTCTGTATAGTTTCTCGGGTTTTGTGAACGTTTTGATGTGTTTTATGTTATTTTGCAGATAAATAAAGTTGGGAAAGCATTGAAAGCAATATCCATTAACATGCAGTTCATTTCCTACATAAATCAGAAACTTATCCTTAGTATCTTTAAGATACTTTAGGATATGTTTAACGGCCATCTAATGGTCATTACCTGGATTGGACTGATATCTACTGGTTACACTGACCGCGTAGCTAATATCAGGCCTAGTACCTAACATGACATACATGATGCTACCCAAACACGAAGCATAAGGCTGATTAGACATTCTAATCTTTTCATCTTCTATTTGCGGACACATCTTCTTCGAAAGATGAATGCCATTTATGAATGGTATATTTGTTGTCTTACAGTTACCAAAATTGAATAGTTCTAAGATCTTATCTATATACATTGACTGGGATAACCCAATAAGCTTCCTTTCTCTATCTCTATAGAGCTTTATCCCTAAGATAAAAGAAGCTTCTCCCAGGTCTTTCATGGATAAATTCTTACAGAGGTAAGCTTTGACGCCTTGTATCATCCCGATGTCATTCCCAATGATCAGGATGTCATCAACATAGAGAACTAAGAATACCACCATACTCCCACTAACTTTCTTATACACACATGATTCTTGCTAATTCTTAAGAAAACCAGACAATCTGATTATCTCATCAAATCATAGATTCCAACTCTGTGAAGCTTCTTTAAGTCCATAAATGGACTTCTTAAGCTTACATACCATGCCCGAGTTCTCGCTGGATATAAAACCCTCCGGATATTCCATATAGATTTCTTCATCAAGAAATCCATTCAGAAAAGTCGTTTTGATATCCATTTTCCAGATCTCATAATCATGATAAGCAGCAATGAACAAAAAAAATCCTGATAGACTTTAGCATCGCAACTAGTGAAAAAGTTTAATCGTAGTCGACTCCAGGTCGATGCGTGTAACCTTTAGCTACCAGTCGAGCCTTAAAAGTTTCAACCTTTCCATCAGGCCTGATCGGTGGTATCACTCACGTAATGCAAGCACACATATCGCTCAAGTAGTATAAAATGTATCGATCCCACGAGGACTTAATACCTAAGCAATTAATTTATGAAGTTAACTATTTACGAGTATCTAATAGATTGAATGTTGATTGGATGATGATTTTTTTTTTCTGAAAATAAGTAAATAAAACAGTGCGAAAGTAAATTTAAGGAAAATTCAATATTAAGAAACTATCTAGGGTTGTGAATCCTTCCAATATCTTGTAAAGATGAAGTGGTTATCTTATGTTTGTGTAATATATCGATTTATTAACCTGGAACACGAAATTATACAAAAGTCTATTCCAATAGTCAGATGCAAATACCCAATGTAACCTCTTAAATAAACCTTTATATTACCCAAACTATAAAATAACCCCTTATAAACCGGTGATATTGGAATTCATCACACCCCAGATAACGGGTTTAGTAATAAATGCTTTACCCTTAACCCAGCAGAGGGGAGTTACCTCCTCATACTGAAAAAGTAAAATAAAAACTGAAAAGTAAAATAAAGAAAGAACTATTACGTAAAATAAAAAAATTAATTACAGAAAGCTGTAAATAAACAAACAAGATATAATTTTCTTAGTATTCTTAAGAAAATTCCCAGAAGAAGGTATGAATTTTCCTTCTGATTTCAGCTTCTATTTATAGGCAAATTTCTGCACTGCGCGTCGCGACGTAAAACCATTGCGCGTCGCGACGTGCCGTTTATTCGACGAGATCTTGACACGTGTCTGTCGGCAAAATAATTGGCTTGGCATCATGACACATAATGCCTTTCGCGTCGCGACGCGGACGTCAGCAAAGATGTCGATTGTCGGCAGTATGAGATAATGACACATGTCCGGCGCATGTTAGTAAAATTGTTGTGATTTTGACACGTGGCAGGCACATGTTAGCAAGTGCGCATGGTAGAAAGTTTCTCTGATTTTGACACGTGTCAGGCGCACGTTAGTGGCGCATGATAGTAGTCAGCGCATTTTAGCAAACTGCGCATTTTAGCAGGAAATTTATATTTTTGCCATTTTTGTCTGTTTTTCGATGTTTTGGCCTTGATTTCATTCCAGAGAGTCCTGTTGTTTTATTTATCTACAAAATAACGCAAAACACATCAAAATATTCACAAAAATCAAGAAACTATACAAAATATTAAGTAAAATGGGACGTTTAATATTGATATATTTACCCCTCATCACACCCCCAAACCTAACATTTTGCTAGTCCTCGAGCAAAACAACAAAATAAAATACAATAAATAACTTTAAAATAAAATTAAACTAAGCCACTTTCGTAGGGATCACGGTTTCATTTAGCATATGCAACAAGCCTTTAAACCCCTAGGTGTCCCTAGTGGACGAGTTGTAGTCTCGTGAGGGCTTACAGTGACGATACCCACAAACGTCAATCTAATGCATACAAAAGCAAAAAGACAAAAGAAAAGAGAATAAACTAGTTAGTGACTAAACAAATGAAACTTCTTATCCAAGTTAATAGTTGTTTTCTTTCTTTCTAAATTACCAAATAAGTAAATTCTCCGATTATTTTTAACATTCTCCATATACACAACCAACAAGATATTAATCAAATAATTGTGCCCACAATATTCATAAGTGTAGTTGAGAAGAGAGTAATATTTTTGTCCTAAAGTTATATCAGAATTCATACCTTTTTTAGCAATGGAATATTTTTCTGATTTTTTTAAAATTTATTTACAATATCTTTAATCCATGTAGCGAGCTTTAGGCCAGTGATTCCCAAGCCAGTTGGCTATAGGGTACTAGGTGTTAAGACACTCTTACAGACTTAATTACTCGGATTTCAGATATATATTTTTATAACATCTTCAATTCATGTAGTGAGCTTTGGGCTAGTGACTCCCAAACTAGTTAGTTTTAGGGCACTAGGTGTTAAAACACTCATACAGACTTAATTACTCGGATCTCAGATGTTTTTTTTTTTTATTATTCCATTGTTTTTTTAGATGCTTCCTCCAATTAAACTAGAGCACTGAATATTACAAACTTTTCACTTACAACTCATAGCCGTATGTTACCATGCATGTTGATAATACCTGTCAACTGAGCATATGAAGATCCATTTTATTTAGTTTTATGGAGAATTCATAATTTAAATAATTCAAAAGGAAATAAACAAAAATTAACTTGTTACGAAATAGGTTGAGATACGTCTCAGGAGTGAAAATTCCTTACACATCTATCTCACACCAATTTCACCTGATTAGTCAAGTTAAAAATACAAAAACAAACTATATATATATATATATATATATAATATATATATATATTGAGATGAATCCCAGAACTTGACTACCTCATTCTTGTACGGCTCTCGAAACGCACCCCAGTAGTCCAAGATTTCCACCGCCATATACTAAGTGCATATTCCTTTCAGCTATGACTCTACCCAATTCTTGTGCTGCCTCAGCGAATTCTGGTTTAAAACCAACACTAATACAGCAAAACACACAGATATTTACAACTCGTCTTCTTGAAGTTGCTTCCATTTTTTTATATTTATTTCTCAACTCTGGATGTCTTCAAGAGTGCAATGACGAGCTCAATTTATAGAACCTGAAAAAGGATGAGTAATAATAATAATAGTATATGCCAGATGACAATTATTAGTTAAACAGTAAAATAAATCCTGAAAGTCAAAAAGTCTGGATCCTGTCGGAGAAATAAAAAAAAATAACAAAACAAATCACAATTGTTAGATAAATATAAAGAGACAATAATATTTACAGGAAGTAACGACATGAATGACATCTATGCGTCAGGGACAAGCTTCCCATCCAATTTTTTTATAAATTGGCAAACATGGTCTTTTAAAGTCAGATTCTCGAGACTTAAATGTTGTCTTTCTTTTCGAAATTATGTATGTAACATACGAATTTCATGATACACATATCTAGTGGGATGCGTCTCAAGAGTCAATGATATGTCATCTAAAGACTCCTTACTCAGACCATCCCTAATGAATTTAATTTTATCTTCGCGGTTATCAGACATCATTCCTATTAATTAACGACAACGAGTATTACATGTCATGCGTGCACATTTATAGCAAACACCCATTCTTTTAGCTATTCTTTTCTTAGCAAATGTACTTTTTCCTAAACCAGGCAGATATGAAACAAAAGAGTCAGAGGACTCACCTACCAATCGAACCCATGCTTTAATAATCCAACGAATGTCATTACGAATACCTTTGATCATTAGTTGTCTCATTCGTTCCAAGTGAGCTTTGTAAGCTTTCATCAGAGAGTTTTGAAGCAGAGAAAAAATTACTTGTGAAGATTTACGAGAACGTCTTCCATCTTGAAATGTGACTTTATCTACACAAATTAAACACACAAAAATAAAACACACCAAATCTAAATATATATACAAATTACATAGGTTGCCTCCCTGTAGCGCTAAGTTTAACGTCGTCAGTTAGACATGACTGCTCGAATGTTAGACTGGATATGAAAGTGTGACACTTTCTTTTGGCTGCACAAATGATTCTCCCTAGTAGTGCTTGACACGCTGGCTGTTTACCCTGAATGTATTGTTGGATTTTGAATTGTATATCTCAATTACTCCGTATGGTAACACTTGAGTAATCACAAATGGACCTGACCACATTGATTTCAGCTTTCCAAGGAAAAGTTTCAACCGTGAATTGTATAACAACATATGCTGACCTAGTTCCAATTGTCTGCGTACTATTTTTTTTATCATGCCATTTATTGGTCTTTTCTTTGTACAGTCTGGCATTTTCATAAGTATATAGGCGAAATTCCTTCAATTCGTTGAGTTGGTGGAGCATTTTCTCTCATGCTGCTTGTAGATCAAGGGACATACCAAGGGAAATCCTACTGTTTCATGGCAAACAACTGTTCATCTGGAAAAGTTTCTTTAATTGTCAGTTTATTGCCAGCTATTTCTTCATTCTCGAGCCTCGATAAGTGATATGCCACTTGATTTTCTGTCTCTTTCATGTCTTGGATCTCCACGTCAAATTCTTGCAACAGAAGCACTCAACAGATCAATCTAGGTTTGGCATCTTTTTTTACGATCAAGTATTTGATTGCTGAATGATATGTGTAGACCACCACTTTGGGACCTAGCAGATAAGAGCGAAATTTATCAAAAGTAAACACAACTACGAGCAACTCATTTTCAGTGGTTGTGTAGTTGAGTTGAGCTTTATTCACAATTCTGCTGGAGTAGTAAATGGTATGGAAAAATTTTACTTTTCGTTGTCCCAAAACTACACGTATAATAAAATCACTAGCGTCGCACATCACCTCAAATAGAAGCGTCTAGCCTGGTGCTACTATGATGGGGGTAGAGACAACCTTTTGTTTCAAGATCTCAAAAGCTTCGTGGCATTCTTTGGTGAAGTTGAAAGGCACATCTTTCTCCAGCAGATTGCATAGAGGTTTAGCAATCTTGGAGAAGTCTTTGATAAATCTCCTGTAAAATCCCACATGTCCGAGAAAACTCCGAATCCCTTTGACGGATGGTGGTGGAGGTAGTTTTTCAATTGTCTCGATCTTTGATTTTTCTACCTCGATTCCCTTTTGTGAGATTCGATGTCCCATGACGATGCCTTCCTACACCATGAAGTGGCATTTCTCCCAATTGAGCACCAGATTGGTATCTTCGCATCTTTGTAACATTTTTTCCTGATTTTGCAAGCAGTGGTCGAACGAATCTCCAAACACAGAAAAATCATCCATGAAAACCTCCATACTTTGTTCCAGCATGTCTGAGAATATGGCCATCATGCAACGTTGAAATGTGGCAAGAGCATTACATAATCCAAATCGCATCCTGCGGAAAGCAAAAGCACCATACGGATATGTAAAAGTGGTTTTCTCCTGATATTCCGGGGCGATGGAAATCGGAGACCATTTCTCGTTATGACAACTTTGGCACGTTCACAAGGAGGCGTATCAAGGCTACACTTGTCAATGACATACTCTAGCTACCAATGTAGTCCTGACAGCTTTGGCACATTTAGGATTTCCACTTTCACTTGAATTTATCCAGTATCAATATACAACCGGTATGGATAAAATCCCATAACCTACACCCTCACAGCTTTGGCACAATCTCGGATGCAGTTATAGAAAGATACCCAAAAACCGTACTGACAAGACGGACCAAGAAATATGTATCCAATACACGTTACTTTACAGCCATATTTAAAAGCGGGGATTTTCCTCTGGAAGCTATACTCTACATCAAATGCAGAATTTTAAAGTAAATTATTTTCTAAAAATTCAATTCTACCTATAGAAAATATAACTTAATTTAATGATTAAATTTCCGTTACATTTTCCGTTAGCGTAGAATCGAAAAGTCAAGAAACACATATAGATTACAAGCATGTACGAACATTCAAATTGGATTAAATATCAAATATCAAGCATGAATAATGTAATGGATGAAGCATCAGACCTGCTCTAATACCATTTTTGTTGGGGTTTTGGGCGATGGGCGCAGCGGAAGCACGGTTCGGGCGAAATCGTAATTTAAAACTTTTCAAATTACCAAATAAATTATTCAATATCTAATATGAATAATTTATTCATATTTCACCTAAACCTATTTTTTCAATATCAAATATCAACATAAATAAGGTTGAAACATCGCGAAACGTTTACGAAAACCGTTTTTCCGCAAAATGACGCAAAACGCATTTTTAACGGAACCGACCACCTGACACTTATGGGGACTGCCCAGGTCAGACCCAATAGTGTTAGGGAAATTCATGGGCTGCCCAAACAGTGAAGGATTCACTGTTTGGACAGCCGTCACCCGGTTGGCTCAAAATCCACCCGGTAACGCCGTTTTTGGCCATTTTCAGACCGTTTTCGCTTATTTCAACTCGGAAACATTTTCCGACAATTTTTCCAACTCCAAAAACACATTCATTATATTCATATGACATCAAATCATCACAAAAATTCCAGTTTTAACATATCTGATCAGGAATCGAAATTAATGAATTTTTCATGCTTTAAATCCAAATTTTCAAGATTAATCAAATGAATCAAAACACCAAATCAAGTCACCACATATGAAATATCCCAAGAATGATTATAGGTGTCACAAGAGTGGTCATAACACTCTAGAATAGCAACTCATCAACAATTGATCAAATTGGAAACTAATTACTTCCAAAACTACTTCACACATGCCAACAAGCTTCTAATTCAACCACTACAACCAAAAGCCCTAATTTTCAGAATTTGAAGGAACCCTAGAACATTTCTAAATCATCAAAAGATAAGAAATCTAATTTCCAAGCTTAAGGTTTTGAAGACTTACCTTAAATCCCTTAAATCCTTAGCTTTTTCTTTGATTTTCCTTCAATTTCTTCATGGATTTGTCAAACAATTTTCAAACCCATTTTTCCTCTTTTGGTTTCAGCAATGGCAGTGGCTAAAGGAAGAAGAAAATAATTTTCTTTTTAAATACCCATATTGCCGACTTTTGCATAGTAAAAGAAGGGTATTTTTATCTTTTTCATCTTAATTAAATCAAAATGATAATTACACTTTTTGTTAGCTAATAAAATTAGCACAACTAAAGTATAATTAAATCATGCCACATCAACCAATAATAATTAGATAAATTCCATTACATTTATGGAAAAAGATTATTAATTAATAATTCAAATATTTAACAATTAAAAATCTAAATAATTAATTAATGTAATTATTATTATATATGTATTTTTATTTACAATAAATAATAAATACATATATTTATGGCATATGTCAAAATCTCATTTGACGAATAATTAATGTGTATCTAATCGTATTATGTATCAAATACAAGTACACAATAATTATTATCGGACAAAATCCCTTAAAGCATGTGTGATCGTTTAACCGATTAAACGATCCGAATTAACTCATTTAATCCGATGAAGTATTATGAATAATCCATATTATTCATATCGAGTTGCCCAAGTGCTCAACGAGTACACTTCATATTGTGGGACTCTCTAAGTTTAGGTTTATCCGTCACGAAATCTAATTTTGTGTCCCTAATCCACCCACTCATGGATTATGACGACCACAGATAATCTCGCTAAACTATGCAAGTCAAGATCATTGCATACGTATAATCCATCCGTCACAAGCTATCCGTATTATACCTGGGATATAGATAACAACGTCAAATCCGTTCGGTATAATACAGTCGAATTTCAATTTACGATCTCTAAATAACACTCGGAACTGATTTCCGAAGTTATATCACGGCCATGGATTTACTAGATCGTAAACACGTGTGGATGCCTATGCCCTGTACACAAGACTGACATACGCACTGGATATCATGAGCATCAGTCCACACCCAATGAACAGGCGGAGGTCTGATCATGAATAGATCGTTGACGTGACTGCCATCAAAGTGGGGAGGATCACTCATATATCCCATTATAGTATCTCAAGTCAGAGGACCACTATGCTCACTCAACTCGTGAAGATTTATATTGACGTTGGTGTACCATCTATTAGGAAATCTTCAGTGAGTCGTTCATGGTCTTATCAAATAAACACCTATATGTCTATACGAGTCTCCCGAGACTCATGGTTCACTGGGATAAACCATCAGACCAAGTCATGATATACGACATGTACTGGTCTCAGCAAATTTTACTAACCGACCAGTGTTAGTAAATCTTGACCAGGAACTTTATTTAAGGATATACATCTAATAGTGTGCTTCCCAATGTCAATTACAAACTACGTTGTAACTGCACACTATATTATAAATCCTAAGGTCTTTGTCAAATATACATGTATCACTGAATTAGATTCAATTTCGATCTAATCGTAATCAGATATCTAATCGTAATTAGATCGAATAAGTGTATAAAAGATAAGGGTGCTACCATTAAATTAGTAATATTATGGAAAATATAACTGCTCGTATTTATGAATCAGACATAAATACGATCCGGATTGGCACTCTGAGTACCAACCCTAACATTAATGTCATTCCTCAGCTTTGCAGTTCTGGCTGGGGGAAAGTACTTTGCAAGGAATGTGGTGGCTAGAGTGTTCCAAGTTGTGATGGAACCCGCTGGTAGTGAATGTAGCCAAGCCTTATCTCTGTCTTTCAAGGAATATGGGAACACACGTAGTCTCATTGCTTCTTCAGCTGCTCGGTTGTAATTGAAAATGCCGCAAACTTCCAGGAATTTGCTGATGTGGGCATTAGGATCTTCAATTGCATTCCCCGCAAACTGAACTGAATGTTGAATCATTTGAATGCATGTTTTGATGTCACACACATTTGCTGGTAATAGAGGAAGTACAATACATGAAATGAAGCTGTCAACCACCGGAATAGTTCTGTCTCGAATAGGAATTGGTGGTACAACCTCCAAATGTTCAGGTTCCATGTTGATTAGTGCTTCTTGACCTTCTCGCTTTTCCCTTCTCAACTGTCTAATTGTTCTTTCAATTTCTGGGTCAAGCAGACGAATTTCAAAGCTTCTGGTCCTTCTCATGTAGTGTATAAGAACTTGAAATACAAGAAAACAAAAATAATAAGTAAAAATAAATTAGACACAGGTAAATGTATCTAACCCTAAAATTAATATTAAAAGATAAATAACTCCCCGACAACGGCGCCAAAAATTTGATCGGTGGTATTACTCACGTAACGCAAGCGCATTGTGGGACACAGAAACTGGACGACGCATGCTGTTCTAGGCTCGCGGCCTAGTCGGGAGTACGGAGTAGCCACGAGAGACTAAACCAGAGAATAATGGAGTCGCCACCCGGTGTGAACCGGGAAAATGTAAGGCCGCACTCACCCCTCGCAAGGGAAGACCTTAAACCGTTGGGTTCGGAATGGTCCCTTACTTATGTCACTTGTAATGAAAGGATTTGTGTAATAATTTAATCAAGCTTAAGTAACACTTATTTCCAAGAGTATCATGCTTCTAAGTTCATATGCGCAAAAATAAAACTTACACCTAAATTTTCATATATCTTACATCTAAGATTGCATGCTTGAAAGTACGTCAAAGTAGCAACGAACATACAACTTCATTGGCATATTGTATTCATGGAAACACAAGCACACACTAACCACGCAAGTACACATAAAAGCGAATCAAATAATGGCGAACATGTGATTTCATAGACATATCATACTTATACGTGCGGAAGCATAAACAAATAGCCATTACATGTCCATGCGTAAATAAAAGAGTCAACTAAGTACATAATGCAAAAAGACAATTAAGGATGCAATCATGCATTAAAGTAAGCATGCTATGACGTGGTGCAAAAGAAGATAACTAATATGGACACAAACACACATGTGAGCACTTTTCCAAGTGGTACGTGGAATTGTATCCCAAGTACAGACCGCACTATCGTTCATTCGGAATCGGCTACGGAATTTATGTCTGGGTTTCCATCCGATATACCACAAGAAATAATACTCAAATGCTATCATAACATGGATATATGGATTGTAATACGTTAAGCCAAGACTAAGGTAAATGATGCAACCAATGGAATAAATGTGCTTTTCATTATGATGCGTACAAATATAAGGATGACTCTATGGGATTTCATAATACATGCGTGAATAGAGCAATGATGTGCTAAAAGATAAATGCCATGGCAAGAAGCGCGGCAAAACATCGTGGTAAAGGCTTTTAACCCCTCGATATAGAGGACCTTTAATCCCACTTATTAAGCCCATGCGCACATAATACAATGCATATATAAAGTAAAGAAAATGATATCGGGCTTCGCGTATCCGATTGAACACATCTCACACTCAATCGAATACACCTTATTCGGCGCGGCAAAACATCGTGGTAAAGGATTTTAACCTCTTCAATTAGAGGACCTTTCATCGCACTTACTAAGCCCATGCGCAATTAATGCAATGCATATATATGAAACGAAAGTATATACAAAGATATCCGGCGCGGCGAAGCATCGTGGTAAAGGATTTTAACCTCTTCAATTAGAGGACCTTTCATGGCACTTACTAAGCCCATGCACAATTAACACAACGCATATATATAAAACAAAAGTGAATACAAAGATATCCGGTGCAGCGAAGCATCGTGGTAAAAGATTTTAACCTCTTCAATTAGAGGACCTTTCATCGCACTTACTAAGCCCATGCGCAATTAACACAATGCATATAAAAAATAAAGACCATAATATCGGCTTCATATACCCGATTGAACACATCTTACATTCAACCGAATATACATCAATCGGTGCGGTAAAGCATCGTGATAACCCCTCAAAATAGGGGACCTTTAATTCAACTTACTAAGCCCATGACTCGATCACATCATGCATAAACACATAACGTGCAGAATTTAAATGACAAATAACAAGTAAATCAAAGCAACATAAAACAAAAGAATGTGTCGTTTACTCAAGCGGTACGTGGAGTTGTATCCCGAGTACAGATCATACTACCGTCCATTCGGAATCGGCTATGAAATTTATGTCCGGGTTTCCATCCGATATACCGCGAGAGTTGACACATCTTTCATTTTATTCCAAGGCCACGACATACAATATTTCGTAATACATGCATATTTATCTACTCAAGGGCCACAACATGCATTTTAACATAATAATCATGCGAACAATACTCAATAAATAATAAAAATAAAACAGAAAACGAATGTGGAAAATACCCTCAGGTCTAACCTTTCTTGCTGACTTTCGGACTTGCGTTTCACGGAGATCGGAAGGGTAAAGCTCCTCAACTTCTCCGGTTCACTGGTTTAGCGTCTTAGCTCACTGTTTTGCTGTTTTGCTTACTGTTTGGCCTCCGTTTTGCTGCTGTTTCCTCTGTATTTTCTGCTCACTGTTCGGGTCACTGTTTTGGCGTTTCAATGGACTGTTTTGGGTGTTCTTTTAAAGATTTTAAGTACAGTTTTTATGTTACTGTTTTAAGGATTTTAGGGACTGTTTTAAGGTGTGCAGGGCTGCTGTTTCTGCGTGTAAAAGGGCTGCTGTTTGGGGCGTTTTTACTCACTATTTTGGGCGTTTTTTACTCACTGTTTTGGGGACTTAGGGGCTGCTGTATTGGAGTTTGTTTAGCTGCTGTTTGGGGTGTGTTTGGGCTGCTATTTGGGGGTGATTTTGGTAATGGAGGGCTGCTGTATGGGGCTGGTTTCGGTGTCTTGAGGAGGGTATAAGGGCTTGTTATTTTCGGCTATGGAGTGGAGGAGATGAAGATAATTATTCTTTACTTGTTATGGTGTTATTGCCGTGAATTGTAGGAGATTGGAGAGAGTTGGGCATGAATTCTCAGAGGAGGGGAGAGGCTTGGTTTGGCTTTGTTTATATAGAGAAGGGCTAGGGCTTCTCCTTATCTCACAAGGAAGGGATTTTGGCATTAAAGAGAGGATTTGATTTGGTGTTGGATAAGGAAATCAATGGATTGAGGGTGGGGACAAAATTTGGTGAATTAGGAAGGTTGAATATTTGATTTGCTTGGTTTAGGAATACAATATTTTAATTGGTTAGGATTGATTTTAATTAGGCATAACATCTCTTTAATTTAGTATATGATATTTTGGATTAGGAAGTTACAATATTTTAATTTGGTATAATTATATTTTATGTTTTATTTAATTTGGTAAATCAATTAATTAATATTTTATTTAGTTAATGTTTAATTTAATTAATATTTGATTTAATTTGG
Organism: Zanthoxylum bungeanum; assembly: GCA_019454045.1. Classification (NCBI taxonomy): domain Eukaryota; kingdom Viridiplantae; phylum Streptophyta; class Magnoliopsida; order Sapindales; family Rutaceae; genus Zanthoxylum; species Zanthoxylum bungeanum. The sequence goes on along the minus strand of SKCR01008850.1, from coordinate 67,039 downwards.
GTGTAATTTAAGGTGATATGGGCGTGTGTGCCTCTCTTGGTGGGCTAGGTGTTGTGTTGGTGAGTGGGTTAAGTGTGCATGGGCTAGATTAAAAGGGTTTTGGTTTTTTGGGCCAAAGGTGATCTAAACGGAGGTCCAACAAGTGAGCTTGACGCTAAATAAGTGAACAAGGATCTAACGAAATACCGATTCCCTTCCGACGACCGTTTCCCGCAATATCCTTAACTTAAAAAGGTAGTGCCTCCAACTGAGACTCATCATCGGGTTTCACATGCAAAAATGCAATGCCTACACGCATGTATCGCTCAAGTAGTATAAAATGTATCGATCCCACGAGGACATAATACCTAAGCTATTAATTTATGAAGTTAAATGTTTACGAGTATCTAATAGATTGGATGGTGATTGGATGGTGATTTTTGTCTGAAAATAAGTAAATAAAACAGTGTGAAAGTAAATTTAAGGAAAATTCAATATTAAGAAACTATCTAGGGTTGTGAATCCTTCCAATATCTTGTAAAGATGAAGTGGTTATCTTATGTTTGTGTAATATATCGGTTTATTAACTTGGAACACGAAATTCTGCAAAAGCCTCTTCCGATGGTCAGATGCAAATACCCAATGTAACCCAATTAATCATATTTCTATGTTAACCAAGTTATCTGAAATCATTAAGATTAAGTTCCAATTATGGCTACCCCCGCCCAACATGTATATTCCTATCATGTAAGGAAATCTACCTAAGAGTCTATTGCCCCAAGGTGAGATCGTGAGCTATTGAGTCTAAGGCTAAACCTAAAATCCCTTTTCCAAGTTCATTTTAAGTTTACCAAATCAATCTTATTAATGGCCAGTTAACAAGAAGCATTAAGCTTAAGGCTCAATAAATAAACCTTTATATTACCCAAACTATAAAATAACCCCTTATAAACCGGTGATATTGGAATTCATCACAACCCCAGATAACAAGTTTAGTTACAACACATATCTAGAACTATTAAAATCTTAAATAAAGTAAATGACATAAAATAAAGTTTGGAAATTAAAAAGGTAAAATAAACAATAAAGAAAATGATGGGGGTTAGATGATCCACTTTTATTACTTCTATTTTAGATATCTCTCTTATTATAATATATTAACTTTGCATGACATTACCAACTGACCATAAAGGCGGTATCCTGATTAAGTCAAATTTATGATTAATTCCAACCGACCATAAAGGCGATATCCAATTTAGTCAGGTTAATATCAATTTAATTAAGTCTAACCGACCATAAAGGCGGTATCACATTAAGTCAGATTTTAAATAGTTTATATATTATAATTAAGGGAGATTAATCTAAATATTAGTAATAAAAGCTTTACCCTTAACCCCCAGCAGAGGGGAGTTACCTCCTCATACTGAAAAAGTAAAATAAAGACTGAAAAGTAAAATAAAGAAAGAACTATTGCGTAAAATAAAAAAAATAATAATTATAGAAAGCTGTAAATAAACAAACAAGATACAATCTTCTTAGTATTCTTAAGGAAATTCTCATAAGAATGTATGAATTTTCCTTCTGATTTCAACTTCTATTTATAGGTAAATTCCCGCCCTGCGAGTCGCGACGCAAAACCATTGTGCGTCGCGACGCGCCGTTGATTCGACGAGATCTTGACACGTGTCTATCGGTAAAATAATTAGCTTGGCGTCGCGACGTATAATTCCTTTCGCGTCGCGACACGGACGTCAGCAAAGACATGGATTTTCGGCAGCATGAGATGATGACATGTGTCCGGCACATGTTAGCAAAATTATTGTGATTTTGACATGTGGCAGGTGCATGATAGCAATTTTCTCTGATTTTGACACGTGTCTAGCGCACGTTAGTGGCGCATGATAGTAGTCTACGCATTTTAGCAAACGGCACATTTTAGCAAATGTCGCATTTTAGCAGGAAATTTATATTTTTGCCCTTTTTGTCCGTTTTTCGATGTGTTGGCCCTAATTTGATCCTGTTGTTTTATTTATCTACAAAATAACACAAAACACATCAAAATATTCACAAAACTCAAGAAACTATACAAAATATTAAGTAAAAGGGACGATAAATATTGATATATTTACCGCTCATCAAGGCCCTCGCTTCCTCTTGTAAACCCATTTACAACCAATAGGAACAATTCATTGAGGAAGCAGAACCAAGTCCCAAACTTGATTCTGATGCATAGAGTCTAATTCTGATTTCATAGCCTCTTGCCATTTCACGGAGTCGATGTCCAACATCACTTCTCTATAGGTATAAGGATCTGTCTCTTCAATTAAGAGAACATCAAGACTCTTTTCTTGTATCAAATACAAGCGTTCAGGAGGTCTTGATACCCTTTCAGACCTACGGAGTGTGTGTGAAGAAGTTCAACATCTCCTTGAATCTCGGGTTCCTCTATAGATTCGTTAGTATCAGATTGAACTTCATCAAGTTCAACCCATCTATGATTACCTCATTCTGACAAAATTCTATTTCTAGAAATTTTACGAAGCGAGCTACGAATACATTTCGATGCTCGGTATCATAGAACAAATATCCTTTCGAATTTGAAGAATATCCAATAAACCTAAACTTTACCCAAGTGGAAAAAGTTTGTTTTGCTGTGGCGTTCTGACATAGGCAGGACAGCCCCAAGCCTTAACATAATTAAGATTTGGTTTCCTACCAGTTCATATCTCATATGGAGTTGTAGTTACAGCCTTGGAAGATATCTTATTCAAAAGATGAGCAACAGTAAGAGAAAACATATCCCCATAAATAATAGGGCAAATCTGTAAAACTCAACATCGATCGGACCATATCCAATAAAGTCTGATTTCTCCTTTCGGATACTCCATTGTGCTGTGGAGTACCCGGAGGAGTATATTGAGCGAGAATCTCATTATCCTTTAAATAATCAATGAACTCGCCACTCATATATTCACCGCATCGATCAGATCGAAGACATTATCTTAATCAAGACATTTACCAGTTTATTTTTCTACTTCATTACGAAATTCTTTGAACTTTTCAAAGGTTTCTGATTTATGTCTCATCAAATAAACATAATCATATCGTGACATATCATCGGTAAATGTAACAAAGAATGAAAAACCACTGTGAGCAGTCTGACTCATGTGACCACATACATCAGAATGTATGAGTTCCAATAAGTCAGTGGCTCAGTGTCATACACTTGAAAATAGGACTTTGGTCATTTTAGCCTGAATACAAGATTCACAAGTTGGATAAGGTTCAATGGTGAGATCCTGAATCAAATCATTTCTAACCAACTGGGTTAAGCGTCTAATGCCTATATGACCTAACCTTATATGTCATAGTTCAATATTATTTATTTTAGATAATTTACGTTTATTAATCCCAGTATTCAAAATATCTCGAGAAGTATGCAATATGTAATGACCGTGCTCATTTGGACATTCAAGGATCTGAACATTATTTCTATCATATAAATATAAGAAACAATTCTTAATATTTACACGATATCCTTCTGTATCTAATACAAAAAGTGATATAATATTTGCTACACATCCCGAAGTAAAATATCAGTCGTTCAACAAAAGATTCCCACTGGACAATGGGATCTCGCATACTCCCACTACAACCGCATCCAGAGAGTCACCACTCCCAAAATGCAACTGCAATGAATTGCAAATGTGAACAGGACAAGCATAATCTAAAATCCAACTAGATGTCATAGCTTCACAAGCTATAGAGATATCAATAACAGGAAAAATAAATGTACCTGAAGTAAATGCTCTCTCCTTTCTGATCTGGGCCAGGTAATCAGGACAGATCCTCTTCCAATGGTCGATCTTGCTGCAGTGGTGGCATTTATCTTCGGTAGCTCTCTTGGGTTTAGCTATCTTACCATGTGGTGGATTCGAACCCTTCTTTTTATTTCATTTCTTCTTCTTCCCTTTCTGTTTAGATTGGGAGGAAGCAGGAAGAGCAGTGGGTTTAGGAAGGCGAGTCGAAACTCCCTTCCTCAATTCCTCATCCATAATTTGTAGCATCTTATGCAACTCTTGATAAGAACAGCTAATCCCATTCATATTGAAATTCATCACAAATTGGCGATATGATGCCAGAAGTGATCCAAGTATGACACTTCATCCCAAAGTATTATTCAGAGGGAAGTTAAAGCACCTCAACTGTTCGATCTGATCAATCAGATGAAGAACATGAGGGCTCACAGCCTGTCCCTCCTCAACCTTTGAATGGAACAATTCCATCGAAATATTATGAACTGAGACCTGTTATTGGTTCATAAAGGACTCTCGAAGTCGCATCATCATAGTATATGCGTCAGGCAAACCAAAGTATTGCCTTTTAAGCTCCGGTGCCAAGGAACTAAGAATGTATGATTTGAGCCTTCTATCATCATTTCTCCACCTATGGAGAGTCTCATGTTCCTCTTGTGATGCATCATCTGATATGGCAAGTGGCAACAGACCTTATAACACATTTTTTAGTTTCTCAGTCCCAAGGACAATCCTTATATCCAAGTCCCAATCTGTAAAGTTTTCGGCGCCTTTAAGCTTGTTCATATCAAGTATACGAGCAAAAGGATTAGTAGTAGGTGCCGTCATCGCAAATCTATCATATAGATAGCGAAAAAAGGTTAGCAGACAAAACAGTTTCATATAATATAAAATAAACAAAGCATAAATAGATCATGGATTTTTTAATCTAAAAATACATCTCCCACTATTACATGTAATACTGTAATCCCCAAATAGAATACAAATAAACAATTAATCAAATTAAATACAATAGTGAAAGGTGGATCCCATGAATATATTTCAGCTCACAGTTTTGGCACGTTCTCGCCTACGTATATTCATTAGGTAGACAACTCATTGTCAATCACTCACTAATGACTTCAGACATCCGGTCCTAGTCGTTTCTCGTTGTGACAACTTTGGCACGTTCACAAGGAGACGTACCAAGGTTAAACTTGTCAATGATAAATTCAAGATACTTGTGTAGTTCTGACAGCTTTGGCACATTCAGAATTTTCGCTTTCACTTGAATTTACCTAGTATCGCATATACATCTCGTATAGATAAATTTCTATCGGCTACACCCTCACTACTTTGGCACGTTCTCGGATGCAGTCATAGAAAAAATATCCATAAACCGTATTGACAAGACGAACCATGAAACATGCATCCAATACATATTACTTTTAAACCTTATTAATTAGGGATTTTCCGCGAAAGATGTTATACACAATATTTAATCAAATTAAATAACACAAGCATGTGTAAAGCAAAGAATAGATTAAACATTGAATTTTGAGGGCTAATCATATCATGGGCCTAGAATCAGACTCGCTCTGATACCATTTTCTGTTGGGGTTTTAGGCAATAAGTATGGGTAACGCAACGAAATGCCGGGAAATCAAATTTTCCGATTTCTTTTATTTTTCTTGGGTAATTAAAATAAACTAATTTATTTTAATCACTCAATACTCAACAAAACAGATTTTTACCCCAAAATTCAGAATTTTTCAATATTGCCGAAAAGCCCATAAACTTTACATTTTGATCATTTTAGTCCCTAAATTGTCGTATACAATTTTGAGTGATTCCAAATCAGTACCAAAATGATTTTAAACATGCCATACACATCAAAACACAATTGCATCAAAAATCCAATACTTCCTACAAATTGCAGTGAAGCCCACCAAGTTTCAATTTTGATCAATTTGGTCCAATCTTGTTCAAAACAAGTCAAGATAAAATCCAATCAACACCAAATTAATTGTACATCATATATACATCATTATAAAACACATACATGAAAAGTCCCAAATTTAGAAAGGGTATAAACCCTAATTTTATAAATTCATCAAATTGAATAAATTACACCAAATTAATTCAATCCAACACTTTAATCTAATCTCTACAACACCAAACAAGTCTCACCACCATGAAATAACTCAAGAACAATTCTAGATCATTATTGAGTGGCCTAATAACTCTAGAATGGCAACCAAGTCATCTAATGACTAAAAGAAAACTTAATAACACTTTATAAGCATTCTTTGTTAACATACATGCTTACATCTTTCATTCATGTTTCCAACCATCATATTACAAAATTAAAAGAGTAGAGAAAAAACCAAACATCATATATAATAGCTTGGAACCCTAGAAACATTTTTCAAGTTAAAAAGAATGGAAAAACTTACAAAGTTTTATATTTCTTCAAATCTTCTTCCTTTTCTTTTCCTTTTTCTCTCAACTTCCTTTTAGTAATATTTTGGAAACTAAGCTTATCAAATGAAGCAAATAAAAAATGATATCTTTTATACCTAGGGTTGGCCGAATTCCATGGGCAAAATGGTAATTTGAATTTTCTAATTTTTAAATCAAAATTTAAAGAAGACAAATTCAATTTGGCTACCATTTTCTTAAAGTAAAATACATGTGCACCAATCATATTTTACCATTTAAAACCATAATGATGATAAAGATAAATGTATATAATTATCCTAATTATTTAACATTTAAATAATTAAATAATTACTAAAAATAAATATCAATTACATGTATCACATTTACTTTAATATTCCATAATACATATATTTGGAACATATGTCAAATCCTTTATTTGACAAATAATTAATGTGTATTTAATAAAATCAAGTATTAATCTAAATACACACTAATTATAAAACGATCGGATAACCCTTTAAGCATGTATCTTTCGTTTAACCGTTAAACGATTTATAAATAATCAATATTATTTATAAAAGTTTTCCTAGTGTTCTACGAGTATATTTTATTAGTGAGACTCTCTAGATTCAGACATATCCGTCACGAAATCCAATTCCGTGTCCATAAACTACCCACCCATAAATTATGACGATCACAGATAAACTCGATGAATCATACAGGTCGACGTCACTGCATACATATAATCCATTCGTCACAGGTATCTGGATTATTCCAGAGATATAGATATAAACGTCAAATCTCTATAGGTATAATCCTGTCGATGATTCTATTAACAATCTCTCAATAACACTTAGAACTCACTTCTACAGTGTATCACAAGCCCATGGATTTAACAGATTGCTAATTCCATAATGGATACCTATGCACTTTACACAGAACTGACAGATTCTTATCTTTATACACACAGGATGTCCTAAGGATCAGTCCACACCCAATGAACAGGCAGAGGTCTGATCTAAATAGATCGGTGACATGACTGCCATCAAAGTGTGGAGGATACCTCATACATCCATGGTGGTATCTCAAGTCAAATGACCACTATGCTCACTCGACCCGAGAAGATTCTTATTGACGTTGGTGTACCATCTATTAAGAATCTTCGGTGAGTCATTCAGTATTTATCTGATATAAACACCTACATGTCTATACGAGTCTCCAAGACTCATGGTTTATTGAGAAACCATTGTAATCCAAGATTTCAGTATACGACATGTACCAATCTCAGCGGGTTTACTTAACTGACCAAGTAATGTAAACCTTGACCAAAAACTATTCAAGAATGATGTTACGATACAACTCAATGTTAGTTGCGACGCTTTTGCAACAGTATCATAACCAATCATTCTATGGTAATTTATGTCTTTACCATATAATAAAAGAATTCATATTATAGAAACTGTTTATTTTATTCATAATAAAATATTTATACAAGTATTTACAAGGAAATACAAGAGAAATTGGCGCTCAGAGCACCAACCCTAACAAAATCTCCCACTTGCTCTAGTGCCAATATCGATTGTATCTCATACCCATCGACTCCACATGTTTATCAAATAACTTGGGAGGAATGGCCTTGGTAAGTGGATTTGCTACATTATCTTCACTCGGAACTTTGCACACGACAATGTCTCATCGCGACATAATCTCTCGAATGATGTGATACTTTCGTTCCACATGCTTCGATTTTTGATGCGCCATTGGTTCCTTTGTTTGCGCAATGGCTTCATAAGGCATAATATAAGGCTAAATGTATATGGAAACTTAACAAGGGAGAGTAAGTTTCTCACCATCTAAATCACATAATAACTCTCATGTGTGCTTTATAATTCCGCTGATTATAAATCACTATCAGTAATCTAGTAAATCTATTCAAAATGAACCAGAGAGAGCAACAAGAATATGTTAGCGACATATTCTTAAGATGGATTTTGATAAAGCAATATTAGAAGTCTTTGACGATATTAGCGAGATATTATAAAAGTATGTCGAAGCACATTGGTGGTGAAGAACAACGAATGTGAAGACAAACATAAAACGAATAAAATCTTGTATGGTCTCAGTTTAGGGCTCTCTTTGTAAAGTGAGTTATTTATTTAAGTCTCTAAGCTCATAAGACATATGCACATTCATATAGATATATTATAGTCATGTGCAAAAATATTTTAAACCTTCAAATCCTGTATTTTAGCACTGAGACCGGCATACCAGTGGACCTGCTCTGTTTTGCATGCTCGCGAAAATCGACATAGGCCATACCGGTCTACCATACCAACCTACATGCGGTTTATATGCTCACAGAAACCGGCATGCATCATACTGGTGTTCATACCGATATCCAAACCGGCGAGCCTCTATTTTGCAGGCTTTCGACAACCGGCACAAACCTTACCGACCACCATATCGGTCAGTAAACCAGTGCAACGTTTATATTCTCAAACGGTGATATAGACGTTGCTTTTGCCAGACCGACATACCGATATCTGGAGATCGGCATACCGGTCTCAAACAGTGCTGTTGGGGACAGTTTGCACTTTACTCTAAATTGAGCCCCAAATTCATTTTTACCACTGACTTGAACCTTCTAATAATTTATACTAAGGTAAAAACTCTAACACATAGTTTTTTAAACCTTCATCATCATACACTCTGATACATCAAGCTCACACACTACACCTTCATATTATTAGTAGTGAGCTTAGAACACTTGGGTAAGCAACACACATCTTGAATCTTCATTATCTTTGTGAGTGCGCAAGTGATATCGTAAAATCTTCATAATCAAACACTTGTGATTTGTAAGAGGTTTGTAAGTGAACATATTGAGAAAACTCATTGTAAAAGATTTGTGAGTAAACCTAGTAGACAAAACTCATTGTAAGAGGTTTGGAGTGAACTTAGTGGGTAAAACTCTTGATGCGGGTGAGCTACGATAAACTCGCTGTAAGTTGTGGTCTCAACTTAGTGGAAATCTTCAAGCGAGGTTTTGGGGAGTGAACATATGCATTGTTAGTCGAACCATTATAAAACACCATTGTTATTTTCTCTATCCCTAAACTCTTTACTTATTGCAAATTTTATTTCATATATGCTTATTGTTTAGAAACTTGCTTTTAGGTGATATATTATAATTGAAAAAATTAACCTAAATTTAATTGGTGAAGTTACAAACTTTGTAGCATAAAATCAACAAAGATTTTTAATTATGCATATTTAAGTCATTATCTAATTCATCCATCTCTTAAATATATAGAATTGTACTTGTTGTGTGCTTGTAGGTAATTTCATAATAAACCACGGAGATATAGCAAAAGTACCACCACAATAGAAAGTTATTTTATAGATCGAACCTTTGATTAAACATTACAACACACATTCGTGACAATTTTAGTCCAGGTCCAGGCTAAACGTCACAGTTAGTCAACGCAAGCGGTGACATATTATTTATTAACATCCGGTGATTCAACATAAGAGAGTGAGATCAAGTCAGATCTGTACTTTTCAGCCCCATTACCATTTGTCAGCGGGAACCCATTTGCAATGTCAAAACTTTGAGGAAGATTATATGGACTCAGACGTTTATCAGGTACCGAATTAGATATCGTCATTAGTAAATCCCTAGCCAGCTCTTGAGGCAACTCCTTTACGTATGCTTTCATATCCATATAACTCTGTATCTGAAAAAAAAAATAATAATAATAATAATAATCCAGCGAGATCTTCAACATACGAAATTATCAATAATCACTTAATCAATGCGCGAGTGAAATCCAGAAAAATGAAAACACAAGAAAAGCAACATAATCCAAATAGCAGAAAGTTACAAGATAATAAACCTGACTGATATATCTGTTTGGCTGCTCAGAAAATGTATGCAAAATTAAATCTGTGGGGGAGGGGCGTTGTTGAGAAAGAGAAACACAAGCGAGAGAAAATAAGATTATCAGAATTTTAAACAACAAAACAGAAAAGCAGTTGAAACTGTAATATCGTACCAACTGCTGTTAAAGGAGTTACGGCCGGATTCTTCGAGGGCTTGTTAGATTTGAGGGTTTTTTCAGTTTTTATTGAACAACTTGCATTGTTTTCGTTGACTCTACACGTTAGCATTACATGTCGTTCTTAGCCTCAGGAATTTTCTTTTCGGCGCCAACCAAATTGTATTAGAAAAACATAACACAAATAACAGCACTTGAAACTTCCCCTGATTTAACGGCAGCAGTTAGTCACCGTTTTATTTTTATTTCTTTTTCATATATTAAAGAGAATATATTATATACACCCCTCAAATATCGTAATATTAATAATAAAAGTTATTATTATTATTATTATTATTTGGAAGCATGTAAAAAGTTTGCTTTAAATTTTATGACTTAATTTTTATTTAAATGACACTACTACATATTCTTGTAATTTGTTGAAATTGAACTGAATATCATTAAATCTATTAATCTTTCGTTTCATTTTCACCTGGACAAATACGTGATTTTCTTTTAGTTGTTATGGGATCAGGTCTTATATTATTGAATTGAATTTGTATAAATAATCATATAATCTTTTGTTTCATTTTCATTTTCATTGAATTTGTATTAATAGTTAACGTTGTATTCAATTTAAAATTTTATAACGAAATTTTTTTACATCAATTTAATCATCTTTTGTTTTATATTTAAAAAAAAATGAATTAAATATTACCATCCTCTATATGAATGATAAATAGTTTGACATATAAGTTAGAGATGTAAGAGAACGATTTTCGTATCCGTTGATTGTATGAGACGGGAATGTGTATTGATATCTCTATTCCACACTCGGTTCATTGTCATTCCTTACTGACAAGATAATTCATATCCTCATAAAATTTGTGTGCGTGTGTTTTTTTTTTTTTTTTTTTAAATAATAATAATAAGAGAGAGGGCCAAGTCCAAGTCCAAGTCCAAATTCATTTTTTATTTTGTTAGCAAACCAAATAAAACTACCTAAAACTACTTGGTTAGTGTGAGATTTTGTTAGGAAAGACAATGACATGGATATGGGACGATGGACAAGTCAAACATGTACTACCATAAGTAATACGTTAAAAAAGGACAGTAGTAGCCATTATTCATAAAGGAGGACGCAATTAGGAGTGGATAAAAAAAATGAAACTCAAAAAATCTGATAATTTTTTTAATAATTTTTTAATTAAAAATCGAACCGAATCAAATTATAATAATTTTTTAGTTAAAAAATCGAATCGAACAAAATTAATTGAATAATTTGATTTTTTGAATTTGTAAGTCTAATGATATTATATTGTTAGTTTATATATATTATATTTGTTACATTATTAAATTTATTTGGTGTTTAATATCATGAAGTTTTTGTAATTTTTTATTTCGGTTATGGTTCTTTTTATTTTCTTATATTTTAAATAATTTAGATGATGATTCTTTTATTTATGTAGTTGTTGATGATTAGAAGAGTTATGATAATTTTTTTTGAATAAATGTTAGATTAAATGAATACTACTAATTTTTTATTTTTTATTTTTATTGTTATTTTTAAAAAAACTGAAAAAAAAAAAACAGAATTGAACTTAAACAAATCGATAATTAAAAATAATTCTATATTTTTTTTAAAAAAAGATAAAAATCGAATAGTTACTTAAAAAAAACTGAATTATTATAATTACATTTTTTTTTGTAATTATATCGAATTGAACCGAATCGAACCGTGTCCTCCCATAGAAACATTCATGCAACACTATAAGAAAATGTGAAATTACCGACCGAACTAGTTGGTCGGTATTTTTTTAGTATTTAACGATCGAAAACCGACCGAATAGGATAAAAATAATTTCTGACCAATTACCGATCGAATATTCAGTCAATAGTCTGACGGTAATATGGCGCAGAAGATTAATTTTGCGTCATTTTATGCCGCCAACAATTACCGACTGAAAATTTGGTCGGTAAGTGATAACAAATAGCGACCGAATGATATTTGATCGCTAAAATAATATTAATTATAAAAAAATTAAAAATAATAGACATTTTACCGATCGAATAACGTCGGTCGGTAAAATTAAAAATTAAAAAATATATATAATTATTATTATTATTATTATTATTATTATTATTATTTTACCTTTTATATATATATATTTGTTACATTATTAAATTTATTTGGTGTTTAATGTCATGAAGTTTTTGTAATTTTTTATTTCGGTTATGGTTCTTTTTATTTTCTTATATTTTAAATAATTTAGATGATGATTCTTTTATTTATGTAGTTGTTGATGATTAGAAGAGTTATGATAATTTTTTTTGAATAAATGTTAGATTAAATGAATACTACTAATTTTTTATTTTTTATTTTTATTGTTATTTTTAAAAAAACTGAAAAAAAAAAAAACAGAATTGAACTTAAACAAATCGATAATTAAAATAATTCTATATTTTTTTAAAAAAAGATAAAAATCGAATAGTTACTTAAAAAAAACTGAATTATTATAATTACATTTTTTTTTGTAATTATATCGAATTGAACCGAATCAAACCGTGTCCTCCCATAGAAACATTCATGCAACACTATAAGAAAATGTGAAATTACCGACCGAACTAGTTGGTCGGTATTTTTTTAGTATTTAACGATCGAAAACCGACCGAATAGGATAAAAATAATTTCTGACCAATTACCGATCGAATATTCAGTCAATAGTCTGACGGTAATATGGCGCAGAAGATTAATTTTGCGTCATTTTATGCCGCCAACAATTACCGACTGAAAATTGGTCGGTAAGTGATAACAAATAGCGACCGAATGATATTTGATCGCTAAAATAATATTAATTATAAAAAAATTAAAAAAATAGACATTTTACCGATCGAATAACGTCGGTCGGTAAAATTAAAAATTAAAAAATATATATAATAATAATAATATAATAATAATAATAATAATAATAATAATAATAATATAATAATAATAATAATAATATAATAATAATAATAATAATTATTATTATTATTATTATTATTATTATTATTATTATTATTATTATTATTATTATTTTACCTTATATATATATATATATATATATATTATAACATAATAGCAATTATGCTACACATTTAATCTTGAAGTCACACCAAAACATCAATTGTAGAATTAAATGTGAATTGTGATGGTTTAGTCTAGGTCCACCATTGAGTGGTACTAAGGCGAGACCCACCATGGGGTGGGTCCCATAATTATTTTTTAAAATACTGTCAGTTTACCGACCGAATTATATTTTGGTTGGTAAAATCTAATTATTTTTATAGTTATTTATTCATTCGGTAAATTTATTGATCGAAATATAATCGGTTGGAAATTCTGTCATTAATGTTACATACCGATGCTATTTTGATCAGTAGTTTATTTCCGATGAGTCATATACCGACCAAAAACTTTCGGTCAGTTTTCAATTGATAATCGTGATTATCGATCGAATTTTTTAGATCTCTGATCGAATATTCAATCTGTAATCTCCAATTTTTTTTGTAGTGCAACAAAGTAAAAAATGTTCCAAAATATATGGTATCAAAGGATATACTTATTAATCTTCAGTTAGTGTCGGATAACCATTAACCATGCACTTATCACTTTTGCGATTCAAAACAAAAAAGACTTTTTTAAAATGAATATATTAATGTCATATTTTTTCTTTAATTTTTTATTATTATATAGATTGAGATGAGTATTAGAAACAAAGGTGGCCTATGGTCGGATGGAGAAGTTCAAAAATGGCCATCGTAAGAAATTATAAAGAAATAACAGTTATTGATTTTATTTTTTTTTATTGAAAATTAAGTCGTTGATAGCTGTTTTTCGTTTCAATGATAATAAGAGAAATTAAATCCTCAGATAAATTTCTCCTAATAATGAATTTGTTTGGTTAGTAGAGAATCAAAGCAAACTTAGCAGGCAAATAAGATAAACACATAGTTTACGTGATCGGCAGAGAGTGGTTCCAATCCACGTTTACGGGAGAAATGAGGTGTATTTTATTACTGCTTAGGGTCAAGAACGACCCGAGCTACAATGGGGAAATGAACTATCTCATTGATAAAACACATCGGGTCTTACACTAGCCTGGTTCAAGTCACTCACTTGGTCAGGTAACCAACATGCTTTCTCTCTTTATCACTAGTTTTTAAGCTCTTACCTCTTTACAAGTTGTGAGATGCGAAATTTGCTAACCCCTTAATCTGAATCTTCAACCTCTTTATATAGGCTTCTAAATTTACTATTCCACCGCCAGTGACGTCAGCCCATGTCATCTTACCATCGCAATTCTCATCAACTACCTTTAAATGCACCCATTAGAATAGCCTATTTCATTGTCACTACACCGGCCTATGGCGGCTCTGCTCTGCCACCTCCCTGGCACTGCATCGACGTATGGTGGCTAGCAAGACTACTTCCAATGAGAACCGTTGCTTTTCCACAGTCATCATTAGCCTTCTAGAAGCTTATCCTCTCAACTAGGGCATATGTCACATGACTTCAACACTAATCAGTCTAAGATCACATCTTCATTCCTCAGATCGGTACATCGAGGTATATGACATTATAAAAGTCTGCCTTCAGTACTCTCAATCAGGTCAGGTTCCATTATCAAAAACCCATCAGGCCGGGTTTCACCAAACTCCTAAAAATCCCTAAATCAACATCCTCTAGATGGTCGGGTTAGCATCCAACTTACTTCTGTTGGGATATATGCCCTAGAGCATGTGATTTCATTTTAAGTATTAAACGATGCAGTTGTGTATTTATTAAAATGTTGATTTTAAAGTCGCATATTATAAATTATCATGTATGCCCTTTGATACTAAATGTACTTTCAGACTTAGTGTATAAGTATTACACACAAGAGAATTTATGTCTGAAATTAGCAATCCTAAATAGTCCGTAGAGAGCAAATAAAGTCTGGCACTTTATTTATAGTTTATCTACAGCTACGGTCCATTTCATATTGCATGACAACTTTGATTCGAGTTTGTTCATGTGGTGACATAGGAATGGAGACACCTTATATGATGCGATCATATAGGACTGGATCAAGACATAAATGAATTTACTTTAATATCAGTTAAACAAATAAATTTATATCAGTCTAAAAATGATCATATATGGGTTGATCTGAATCATGAGTGTACTACGAACTCATGCATGGCAGACTATGTCATTGGTGAAGAAATCCCGACCAATAGGTTCGTATTTTGAGGACATGATTTGGTATGTGGCTGGAGACGTTTTACATCGATATGGAATCAACTCATTCTTGCGAGAAGTAGATGAGTATTTCTTAAGGGTTGATTCGGTACTTGAACGGTTAGAGCACTCAAGTCTTCCCATTATGAATAGAAAATTAATATTCATAATAGTTATGAAAAAATCGTTCATTAGAGAATCAATGATACTTATAACACAAAATAGTTAGAGGGGTGCAACAGATATTATGACCCGGCTCTAATTATAAGATACTCGTGGAAGATCAATATGTATGCAGTGATTATATCGATGGACGCCGACGAATTTCGGTATCAAATATATTTGTAGTAACGAGAGTGCGGTTTTAAGTTTTTAGTGGAATAACCTAAAGTTAATAATTCAAAATATTTAATTAAAGAATTTTAATTAATATTTCGAAATTATTGGAGCTCAGAACTGTAATTCCATTTGGTTTCCGTGTTAGTTCGTTACACTATAGAAATCCATAAAATAACTGGATAGCCCAATTATAAACTCACTTGAAAAATATTAAATAATTGAGAATTATTTATTGACATAATTATTAATTTGATTAATAATTATATAATGTCACACTTTGTAATTATATGTTAAAATATTTAATACATAGTTTTTATATTAATGATTATTAGATAATCATTTAATATAAGATTTGATTTTTAAATTAAATTTGATTTGATTTAATTCAAAATCAAATATGTAATTTATATCATAATATAAATTACATTCTACATTTTAATTTCAAATTAAATGATATTTGATATCATATTTAATTTTTTAAATTAATAATATTATTGTGACAAAAATGTCATTGGCCCATATTTATATGTGAGATTAGGGTTATGGTTAATTTTGTACTAGCATAATTTTAACCTAAACCCTATATATAGATATATAATGTTTCTCTTGTTTGTAGAATCCTAGCCACTTTCTCAAGTGAGTTATTCCGAGTAAATTCTCACGAATTACTGGTGGTGAGTCATAATATGGAAGATCGAATGGAAAATCTTATGGCTCACGGCAGAAATATTCAGAAATTGCATCAGCTCACGACAAATGATCATCATCAACGTACATCATTTGATCATTCAATTGCATGGCATAATCATGAGCAATTGCATTTGAAGTGACGCACATTAGCAGCAAATTAATTGTCAAAGCATAAGTAATATTATTTGCACATGATGCTGAGAAGTTGAGGTGTTCACCAATTGTCGTCATCATCGTGTGGCTTGAATGAAAGCCAAATAGGCATAAACAAAATTAGATTTTGATCACGGCTTATGATCAACGTGCATGCTTGTTCAGAAGTTGAAGATGTTGGAGTTAGTATTTGGAGCGCCAATTCGAATAATGTATTTGATATTTTATTATTTATTAATAAAATAACTATATTTTCATTTCATTTCTTATTAATAATATTGTCATTATGCATATTAGATTGATTTATAAATATACTAAGAATGACATCGACCTTAAAATAGTCATATAGTAATATTGGATACTAGGTGGTCCGACATTGGGATAAGTATTACCATTGTAAACTATTCTTAATTAAATATTCATTGTCGTTGGTTTTGGAATATGGTCGAATTCCTATAACCTAGAAGACTAACACATATCGTATATGAGAATTAGAGTTCCAATGGTTTAACCCGATATACCATGAGCTTTGTAAGCTCGTATAGACATGTGGGTATTGGTTGGACCGAATACTGAATGACTCACAGATGATTCCTAATAGTTGGAAGTACACACCACCGTCAATAGGAATCTCATCGCGTCGAGTAGCATATGTAATCATTTGACTATAGGATAACATTGATTTTGTGTGAGATCCTCCACACTTTGATGCCATGTATGTCAGAAATCTTCATGGTTTGGCCTCTAGATGTTCGTTGGGTGTGGACCGATGTACTCGTTAATCAAGTGCGTATCAAGATAGGATCCGTCAGCCCGTATGTATACCATATGGGGTTTAGGTATCTATGTGAGTAAGTCACGATTCTTAAGACTTTGGCCAAAGCCGATCATCTAAGATAGATCGCATCAGTTGTAAAGAATCGTGGACATGTCGACATGAGATGTGCGCTTCGGAAACTTGATGGTGTATTATATGTTTCCTAAGAAAAACTCAGATAGCCTACGACGGAGGGATTGATAAACATATGTGATGACCTCGACTTGTATAGTTCAAAAAGGTCGTTCGTGTTCTTCGCGAATTCGGAGGTGGCCGAATTACGTACATATTAGCTAGGCTTATATGACGAACGTGTCAGAACTTAGAGAGTCCCAATATGAAGTGTACTCGTTGAGCACTTGGATAGCCGATTAATTTTGATAAAAGATAATATTCTATATTATAATTATCAACTAAGATAATCAAGTATTATTGGATAACATTGATTATTTACTTTGACCTAATTAGATTAATTGGATTAATTCAACAATTACACAAGGGCTTAATTATAAATTTATAAATATCTCTATCATTTGAGGATATTTTGGTAAATGCAAATATGTAATTATAGGTGTTTTTATCTTGATTTAATTGGATTAAATCAAAGTAGAAGACATGTAATCAATCCATTAATTAAGTTTTGTCTTGATTTAATTGGATTAAATCTAAGTGGTACACAAAGGTGATTAGTCACACCTAATTATAAATTCTTAGATAAATTAGATTAAGTCCACATAAAAATTGATTAGGACTTTAATTAATTAAAAAATACATAAATTTTGCTATAAATAGCAAGCTTGAGCAAAGTTTTAATTAAGCTTTAGAAAACTAAATACAAGCAATTTTTGGAGAAATTAGCCTAAGTTAGAGAAGTGTTTAGAGAGGTTTTGTGAGGTCTTTACAACATTTCATCTTGGAGAAATCAAGATTGGATCTTGGAGTGAAGCTTGCTAGCATTGGAATCAAGATTGGATCTTGGAGTCAAGCTTGCAAACCTTGGAATTTCTCCAACCATTTCAAAAAAGAGAAGGAGATTGGATCGTTGCAGCAAACTTACTAGATAAGTTTGAACTTCTCTTAAGCTATGTTCTTCATTGGTGAGTTTTTCATTAGTGATAAATATAGTGATGAATTATATATTGGATGCATGATTACATAGCTTAAAGTTGAAATTAAGCTAATAAATTATGTTAGGATACTTTGGAAGTATAAACACAATCTGCTTGTTAATTAGGTCAAAGATGTTCATGTTGGACATTGAACAATTAATAAGAGTTTGGAACTCTAGATTAAAGCTTAGAGCTATGGCTGCCATTCTAGAGTCACTTGACCACCTTTGGGTGAACTAGAATTATTGATGAGACATTTCATAGTGGGATTTTAAATTGGTTTGTGTTTTGATTCAAACAAATACATATATGTATTTAGAATACATGTATGTTAGCTGTATAACATGTGTTATGGTTGGTTTTGATGTTAAAATTAGTTTTAAGGTGTACTGAAATGATTTGAGAAAATTGAAAGTATTTAGGATTTATTTGAAATTGCTCACTGTCTAGGGGAGCATCGCGACACTGACCTTCCAGCGTCGCGACACTGAGCATTAGACCTAGGAGCGTCTCGACTCCCACTCTTTGCGACGCCGAGACATTTTTCTCTCGCAGTTGCTCTCGCATTTTAGAGCGTCTCGACTCCCCAAGAGTCTGTGTCACGACTCTGAGGGCTGATGAACACTAAAACTTTATTTTCTCCGTTCCGGAGTTTCCGGACTCCGATTTGTTCCTTTTTTTTTCTTACGGAATCGTATCAGAATATAGTTTTCATTAAAATAATTTAAAATACACATATCCCTGATATCCTTGGGTTAGACCCACTTTCATTGCGTGGGACACCGATCCGACTCTATGGGGGGTTCTACAACTGCCCCAACAGAAGAGTCACGAGCCAAAACTTGCAAATTTGATTTGGTACTTGAAGCACTGAAATAATTTTTTTTGGGGAATATGACCACCACGCTTGATAAGGTGCACATGCCCAAGTTGCAGGCTAATTTGGAGCAGTCCACCTTCAGCCATAAGAAAAAAAATGAAATTTTTCAAGGGTGATCCGAGTGCCTAACGTCGCTTCCGCCGCATTAGGGAAAATCGTTTCCTACAATTGATATCAGAGCGAGGTTAAAAAGTATTTTAACTCTTTTTTTTTTAATTTTAATTATGCGATAATTAATGTGATATTTTTTTATGTATGAGATGCATGAAAATAAAATATAATATGTTATAAGAGTGGGTATAAAATTAAATAAATATATTTTATGAGATAAAATATTCATTTGATGATATTTATTTATTCTAAACGCATTGATCGTAAAAATTGTTCCGATTTTTTTGGTTTTATTAGTGTTTTTGGGAATGTAAGGCCATAAGGCCATTTTAGGAATTAATTACTAATGTTGTATTTAATTTACTATGTAACTTATAAAGTACATTGTCAATGAGGATACTAAGGTAGTAATTGAGCAATATTCGGTAAATGTGGATCGTGGCTGTGAGAAGCTATGGTAAGCATAGGCATGGTGAGTTCGATGGCGACGTGCAGAGGTGATTACCACACGAAAATATGTCTTACGAGCCAAAGTGCTAATGTGGTCTGTAGTGAGCACACAACTACTTGAAGCATTATATCCATATATTGCGAATGTTATTACTCAATGAGTAAAATTTCCGCAGGACAATCCATGCAGTCAAGGGTTGAAGACCAAAGAATGCCTCACGTATTTTATGTATTAATTAGATTAATATAGAAAACCAAAAAGCTCAGTGAATGAATTAGTTTTGTTGTATGTATATTTACAATTCAAATTGTTTGAATAATATGTCATATAGCTTATGATACCCACTTATGCATTATAACATGTCATGACATTAAATGCATGTTGATTTAATCTAAGCATAAATGTTATGCATATTTTTAAAATATATTAAAATTTAGATAACACATGCGAATAAATTAAATGGTTTAATTTAAATAAGTTTAAAATTTGGCAATTCGAAAAAAGACAATTGATAGGAGACTAGTTATTTATTTTGGTATATACGATGAAAACTCGGATATAAACTCCATAGCCGATTCCGAATGGACGGTAGTATGCCTGTACTCGAGATACAACTCCACGTACCAAATAAAAATAACATAAGTCACATATGTCTAATTAAATAGTTTAATTAAATAATTACCTAAATCCGAATTTTATTTTAAACTTGAATAGTAAACTAAAACTTTTAAGAGTTAAAATTGAAATAGGTCTCCAGAGATCACTTAATTAAATTAATTAAATTAAGTTATTAATAATTAGTATTAGCGAATAAAATTTTAAGTGTTAAAATTTGGAGATAACACTAATAATCCACTAGTATAAATTAGATTATGTTTTTAACCTTCATAATCTAAATAAATTATATACTAGTGTAGTAGATGTTGGGGTGGATGTGGGACCCCTAGAGTCAGATCGGTGTCCCGTGCAACAGAAGTGAGTCTAACCCATGGATATCAAGGATATGTATATTATTAAATTATTTTATAGAATACTATATTCCGTTATGAGTCCATAGAAAAAACATGGAACAAATTGAAGTCCGGAAACTCCGAAACGGAGAAAATGAAGTTTCAGCGCTCATGGGCAGTTGATATCAGCATGTCGCGACGTTCGGGCTTGGGAGTCACAACGGCCAATCTGTAAATGCTCAGTGTCGCGACGTGCAAGGGTGAGCATCGCGACGCCCGAAGATCTGAGAGCTCAGTGTCATGATGTTGTCCTGTGTAAAATATTGGCAGATAGTATTTTTACCTTTAATCCAATTCTAAACACTTCCAATTTTCTCCAAACACTTCAATACACCTAAAAGTCCAATTTTAAAATCAAAACCAACATTAACACATGTTATATAACAAACATACATGTATTCTAAATACATATATGTATTAGGTTGAATCAAAACACAAATTAAATTAGAATCCCAAAATGAAGTGACTCATGAATAATTTTATGTCACTCAAAAGTGGTCAAGTGATTCTAGAATGGTAGCCATAACTCTAAGCTTTCATCTAGAGTTCCAAACTCTAATTTTATATTTCATATCCAACATGAACATATTTGACCCAATTACAAGCATATTATGTTTATGCTTCCAAAACATCTATACATAATTCATTAGCCTAATTTTAACATCAATTTATGTTATTATGTATACAATACATAATTCATGACAATATGTCTCACTAATGAAAACATAGCTTTGGAGAAGATTAAACTTACCTAGCAAGCTTGATTCCAAGATCTAATTTTCTTCTCTTTGTGGAGATATTATGGAGAACTTCCAAAACTAGCAAGCTTGGTTCCAAGCTCCAATCTTTATATCCTTGTTGTTGTAGAGAATTCCCAAAGCTAGCAAGATTGGTTCCAAGATCCAGTATTCTTCTTCTTATTGAAATGTTGTAGAGAACTTTCAAAACTTCTCTAAACACTTCTTTTACTTAGGCTAATATCTCTAATTCTTGCTTGTTTTAGCTTTCTCAAGCTTAATTAAAACCGTACTCAAGCTTGCCTTTTATAGCAAAACTTATGCAATTTTTAATTTAAAAAGTTCTAATCAACTTTTATATGGGCTTAATCCAATTTATCCAAATATGCATAATTAGGTGTGACTAATCACATTTATCTATCACTTTGATTTATCCAGACAAAGTTTAATTAATGGATTAGTTGTATGTCTACCACTTTGATTTAATCCAATTAAATCAAGCCAAATACATCTATTATTACATATTTATAATTACCAAAATATCCTCCAATGGTAGATATATTTATGAATTATAACAAAGCCCTTGTGTGATTTTGGATTAATCCAATTGGGTCAAGGTAAATAATTAATGTTATCCAACTTAATTATTTTATTTGATAATTATAGTATCAAATATTATTTATTATCAAAAATTATCGGCTACCTAAGTACTCAACGAGTACACTTTATATTATGAGACTTTGTAAGTCCAAACATGTTCGTCATATAAGCCTAGCTTATATGTACACAATTCGACTACCTCTGAATTTACGAACTATATAAGTCGAGGCCATCACATATGTTTAACAATCCCTCCGTCGCAAGCTATCTGAGTTATGCTTAGGAAATATAGATTACATCATCAAGTTTTCGAGGCGCACATCTCATGTCGACATGTCCACGATTTTTTACAACTAATTATGACACCATTTCTAATAAATGCGATCCACCCCAAGTGATCGGATTTGGCCAAAGTCTTAAGAATCGTGACTTACTCACATGAATACCTAAACCTCTTATGGTACACATACGGGTCGATGGATCTTATCTTGATATGCACTTGATTAACGAGTGCATCGGTCCACACCCAACGAACATATAACGGTCAAACCATGAAAGGTCTCTGACATATATGGCATCAAAATGTGGAGGATCACACACAAAATTAATATTATCCTATAGTCAAAGGATCACATATGCTACTCAACTCGATGGGATTCTTATTTACGGTGGTGTGTACTTCCAACTATTAGGAATCACCTGTGATTCATTCAGTATTCGCTCCAACGAATACCAACACATCTATATGAGCTTCCCTTGCTCATGGTACATTGGGTTAAATCATTGGAACTCCAATTCCAATATATGACATGTGTTACTCTTCTAGGTTATAGGAATTCGACCGTATTCCAAAACTAACGACTAGGAATATTTATTACAAGTTGATAATAGTAATATTATCCCAATGTCGGACCATTTAGTGTCCAATATTACTACAAGACTATTCTAAGATCGATGTCATTCTCAGCATATTTATATATATCAATCTAATATGCATAATGACATTACCATTAACAAGGTTGAAATGAAAATATAGTTATTTTATTAATAAATAATAAAATATAAAATATAAAATACATTATTCGGATTGACGCTACAAGCACCAACTCCAACAAACTCCCACTTGCTTAGTGCCAATCTGGATGGTATCGCGGTCTCATCTCCTCCACATGTTTATCAAATAACTTATAAGGTAAGGCTTTTATAAGCGGGTCTGCTATGTTGTCTAATCTTTGAATTTTCAAGACCACTGTGTCTTTACGTCCAATAATCTCTCTAATCACGTGATATTTCCTTTCCACGTGCTTAGATTTGGAATGCACCCTCGGCTCTTTAGCCTACGCAATGGCTTCTCTATTATCATAGTACAATGGGATCGAATCCGAAATACTAGGCACAATGCCAAGTTCTGTGATAAAATTTATAATCCAAACAGCTTCTTTAGCAACTTCTAAAGCCGCTATAAGTTCAGTCTCGGTGGTGAAATCAGCAGTTGAGCTTTTCTTTGAACATCGCCAACTAACCACACCACCATTAAAGGTAAATATATATCTGGATGTAGACTTTCTATCATCCGGATCTCCATGGAAGTCGGAGTCTGTATAACCATTAACTTGTAGCTTATTTTCTCCATATATCAAAAACTTATCCTTAGTAACCTTAAGATATTTCAAGATATATTTCACGGATGTCCAATGTATTGGGGTTTTGGGCAAAGAGCGCAGCGGAAACGCGGTTCGGGCGAAATCATAATTTAAAACTTTTTCAAATTACAGAATAAATTATTCAATATCTAATATGAATAATTTATTCATATTTCACCTAAACCTATTTATTCAATATCAAATATCAACATAAATAAGGTTGAAATGTCGCGAAACTTTTACGAAAACCGTTTTTCTGTAAAATGACACAAAACACGTTTTTGACCGAACCGACCACCCGACACTTATGGGGACTGCCCAGGTCAGCCCCAATAGTGTCAGGGCAGTTCATGGGCTGCACAAACAGTGACAGATTCACTGTTTGGGCAGCCGTCACCGGGTTAACTCAAAAGTCACTCGGTAACGCCGTTTTTGGCCGTTTTCGCTAAATTTCAACTCAGAAAAAATTTCCGGCAATTGTTCCAACACCCAAAATGCATCCAAAATATTCATAAAACACATTTTTCATCAAAAAATTCAGTACACTTCCAGGTCTGAACCAGTAACCGAATTTGCCAAAATTTCATGCTTTAAATCCAATTTTTCAACATTAATCAATTTAATTACAACACCAAATCAAATCACCACATATGAAAAACCCAAGAACAATTATAGGTGTCACAAGAGTGGTCACAACACTCTAGAATAGCAACTCATCATCAAATGATTAAATTGGATACTAATTACAATAATTCCATCCAATTAAGCTTCACACATGCATATTACTTCCAATGCCAACAACCAAATCCAAAAGCCCCAAATTCTAAGAAAATAAGAAACCCTAGAATCCATCTAGACAATCAAGAACATGAAACAAGCTTTCAAAGCTTAAGGATATGAAAGATTATCTCTAATCATTTGTTTTCCTAAAGCTTTTCTTGATTTTTCTCTTCATTTTCTTGATGATTTCTTCAAAAAAATCTTAGGACTATTCATTTGAGGTGGATCGGTCATGGCAGCAAGCTTGGAGAAGAAAATAAATTTTTTTATCTTTTAAAACAAGCCATGACCGACTTCTAGGGGTGTTTTGGTCTTTTTACATTTTAATCAAAATAAATTAAGATTAAGCTTTTTGTTAGCCAATCAAATTGACACACATTTAGCTTAATAAATTCATGCCATATGTTCAAATAATAATTGGACAAATTTCATAACAATTATGGAAAAAGTTTATTAATTAATCATTTAAATATTTAACAATTAAATATCTAAATAATTAATTAATATAATTATTATTATATATGTATTTTTATTTACAATAAATAACAAATACATATATTAATTGCATGTGTCAAAATCTCATTTGATAATTAATTAATGTGTATCTAATCGTATTATGTATCAAATAAAAATACACAATAATTATTATCGGACAAAATCCCCTAATGTATGTGTTATCGTTTAAACAATTAAACGATCCGAATTAACTCATTTAATCCGGTGAAGTATTGTGAATAATCCGTATTATTCATATCGAGTTGCCCAAGTGCTCAACGAGTACACTTCATATTATGGGACTCTCTAAGTTTAGGTTTATCATCACGAAATCCAATTTCATGTCCATAATTCACCCACTAATGAATTATGATGACCACATATAATCTCGCTAAACTATGCAAGTCGAGGTCATTACAAACGTATAATCCATCCGTCACAAGTTATCCATATTATACCTGCGATATAGATGAGAATGTCAAATCCGTTCGGTATAATATAGTCGACTTTCAATTTACGATCTTTAAATAACACTCGGAACTAATTTCCAAAGTTATACCACAGCCATGGATTTACAAGATCGTAAACATGTGCGGATGCATATGCCTTGTACACAGGACTGACGGATCATATCTTGATACGCACTGGATATCATGAGCATCAGTCCACACCCAACGAACATGCGAAGGTCTGATCTAAATAGATCGGTGACGTGACTGCCATCAAAGTGTGGAGGATAACTCATATATCCCACTGTGGTATCTCAAGTCAAAGGACCACTATGTTCGCTCAACTCGAGAAGGTTCCTATTGATGTTGTGTATCATCTATTAGTAAACCTTCAGTGAGTTGTTCACTGTCTTATCAAATAAACATCTACATGTCTATACGAGTCTCCCGAGACTAATGGTTCACTGGGATAAACCATCGGACCAAGTCACGATATACGACATGTACTGGTCTCAGCAGATTTTACTAACTGACCCATGTTAGAAAATCTTGACCAGGAACTTTATTTAAGGATATACATCTTATAGTGCGCTTCCCAATGTCAATTACAATCTACGTTGTAAATGCGCACTATATTGTAAATCATAAGGTCTTTGTCTAATATACATGTATCACTAAACCAGATTTAGTTTTGATCTAATCATAATCAGATATCTAATCGTAATTAGATCGAATAAGTGTATAAAATACAAGGGTGCTACTATTAAATTAGTAATATTATGGAAAATAGAATTGCTCGTATTTATGAATCGAACATAAATACGATCCGGATTGGCACTCCGAGCACCGTCCCTAACAATTTCTCCCACTTGCTCTAGTGCCAATCTATGGTATCTTCTACACGTCTTAATGTGTATCGCATACTCATGGCCCTCAAGAGCTCACCAGCACTCAAGAGGTAAGCAACAACAAGTAAGTCCACTTTACAAATCGAGTCTGTCCAACAAACCCAACTGTTTTCCTTAGCCAGCATCATTCATATTTTGTAAAATCCAAATTCTACATCAATATGACTCAGATGCTCTATCAGTATTGTGCTATAGCTACTGAGTTTTCTATGTATTTAGAGATCAAATCCAAATACTTTTAGCCAACCGCAAGCACTATACTAATATGAAAACTTCTAATATATAAGGTCATTATGCAACTTCATAAGTCAATACTTCATAAGTTGCAACTGATTCCACTAGTTTAGTAGAATCAACAGTGACACTCCCACTTCATCTTTTCTGACTTTATATGACAAAGACCACCTAATGTCATAATTAGGATCAAAACTAATCTAACCTTATGGTTGCAGATTAAATTCTCCATGAATAAGAAACTTGTTCTTAATATCTCAAAGATCACAAAGAACATGTTTCATGACTCATCATATGGTCTATAATATATCAAAATAACTCGTAACAATTACGATTAAATTGATATCTTTAATCGCACATAATATAGCATTCATTATGCCATCATCGTATGATGCATAAGATTGACTAGACATTTCAATCAATCTATCTTTCGAAAAATGAATCATCATTTACGAAAGATGAATACTATATACATAAACGACACGTTAACTATCAAACAGTTATACTAACTGTCATACAGATAGTCTTAATGTGTCCTTTATTAGATCATATTTAATACTCGACTAATGGGAGTATCTCACTAGTCTCTTAGTTTTATATCATATATGAAACTTTATATCAAATATAACAGAGACTACTCCCACTATTTCCAAGGAGAAAAGAAGACTTATGATATATAATATTAGAAAGAAATTTGTACGCTCCCACTGACCCAACTGAAAAATATGCATTCTCTATACTTCAATAAAACCAGACAATCTGACTGATATCAAAATCAGAGAACATGACTTTCTGAAAAGCTTATATGAGTCTACATAGGCTCCATAAGCTAGTATATCAAACTGTGATCTTAGCAAAATACAAACTCTAGGGCTATTTTAGAATGGATTCTTCAAACAAAGAAATCACGACGGATCTCTCATTCGAAGAAATCACTCAAATTTAAAACCAATTTAAATAATTACCAACCGACCAATATGGCGGTATCCTCATTAAGTCAGGTGTTAACTAGTTTATATATTATAATTAAGGGAGATTAATCTAAATATTAGTAATAAAAGTTTTACCTTTTACCCCAGTAAAGGGGAGTTACCTCCTCATTACTGAAAAGTAAAAACTGAAAATTAAAGAAAGAAAAGTATTGTGCGTAAAAGTAAATTGCTGAAAGTAAAAACTGAAAAGTAAAGAAAAGAAAGTGCGAAAGCGGAAATTAATTACTAAAAGCTGTAAATAAACAAACAAGATACAATCTTCTTAGTATTCTTAAGGAATTACTTAGAAGAAAGTATGAATTTACAAATGAAATGGCTTGGTATTTATAGGCAAAATTTTGCCTCCATCAAATCATCCACCAAATCCATTCTTAATTGCTCCACTAATTGCTCCACTAATTGCTTATCATGTTTGGTGGTGATTTGATAATTTTTATTATTTATTTATTAATTTATTTTTTGCTTTGAAAATGACTGTAATAATTACACACAACACACTTCTGGATGGTTCATCCATTTCGGGCATGAAATCCTCATAATTCGAAATTATTTTGTTTTTTAAAGTTGTATATCTTTAAGTCTTCTTTAATTTGGAACTTGAATCAGCTCAATCAGATATCGGAGTAAAAAGTTATGCTCAAACTACGACAGATGCGCAAAACTGGAATTTCCAAAACTGCACTTCGTTAAAACGCCCTTTCAAGTTTCCAATCTCCAAAATTAATATGTCAAGTCCAATTTTTACCCTTATTTGACCCAAATTTCGTCCTAAATGATTTCATTGTGTCCCAATATTATTTTATCTGCAAAATAAACTAAAACACATCAAAACGTTCATCAAACCCGAGAAACTAAACAAAATATTAAGTAAAAGGGGCTGTAAATATTGATATATTTTCCGCTCATCAGGATCCTATCTCGACACACACATGACACCCTGAGGATCTATCCACACCCAACGAACATGAGGAGGTCTGATCTAAACAGATCGGTGACGTGACTGCCATCTAAGTGTGGAAGATTTCTCATATGCCCACAGTGGTATCTCAAGTCGAAGAATCACAAATGCTACTCAACCCGAGAAGATTCTTATTGTCGTTGGTGTACCATCTATTAAGAATCTTCGGTGATTCATTCAGTGTTTATCCGCTATAAACACCTACACGTCTATATGAGTCCCCAAGACTCATGGTTCATTGAGAAACCATTGGAATCATATATTCCAGTATACAACATGTACCGGTCTCAACGGGTTTAGTTTACTGACCAAGTAGTGTAAACCTTGACCAGGACCTGTCTGAGAATGACAACGGCATGATACAACTCAATGTAAGTTGCAACGCTTTTGCAACAGTATCATGACGAATCATCCTAAGGTCTATTACGTCTTTACCATATTAAAAGATATATTATATTATAGAAACTGCTTATTTTATTCATAATAAAACGTTTACAAAAGTATTGTCAAGGAAATACAAACGGGAATTGGCGCTCTGAGCACCAACCCTAACAAAAACTCTCACTTGCTCTAGTGCCAATATCAATTGTATCTAATACCCATCGACTCCACGTGTTTATCAAACAACTTTGGAGGTATGGCCTTCGTCAGCGGGTCTGCTACATTATCTTCACTCGGTACCTTGCACACGAAAATATCCCCTCGTGACACAATCTCTCGAATGACATGGTACTTGCGTTCCACATGCTTCGACTTCTAATGCGACATCGGTTCATTTGCTTGCGTAATGGCTCCAGTATTATCACAATATAACAGAATCATATTCTCAATACTTGGGACAACTCCCAATTCTATGATAAAGTTCCTAATCCAAACAGCTTCATTTGCAGCTTCAGAAGCTGCAATGTATTCCGCCTCAGTGGTGGAATCTGTTGTAAACCCATGTTTGGAACTCTTCCAGCAAATTGCACCTCCGTTAAGGGTAAAGAAGAATCCAGATGTAGACTTTCTATCATCGGGATCCGATTGGAAGTCGGAATCTGTATACTCGTTAACTTGCAGTTCACTTGCTCCATAAATTATCAACTTATCCTTAGTACCTTTAAGATATTTCAAGATATGTTTAATGGCCATCCAATGGTCATTTCCTGGATTGGACTGATATCTACTAGTTACGCTAACAGCGAAATTGATATCAGGCCTAGTACACAACATGTCATACATTATGCTACCCAAACATGAAGCATAAAGTTGGTTAGACATTCTAACCTTCTCGTCTTCTGTTTGTTGACTCATCATCTTAGAAAGATGAATCTCATGTCTGAACGGTATGTTTGCTGTCTTACAGTTACCAAAATTATTCCGTTCCAAGATCTTATCTATGTACGTTGTGTTGGAGTTGGTGCTTGGCACGTCAAATTTTATTGTATTTATTGTAAATACGATGTATATTATATTTTATTATGAATAAAATTAAGTAATTTTCATCAATATAATTTTTATATTTGGTAAAGGCATAAGTGACCGTAGAATGAATAGTTGTGACATAATTGCAAAAGCGCCGCAATTTTTACTGAGAAATGTCACAATATAATTCATTCTTTAAATGTTCCTAGTCAAGGTTTACATATCTGGTCGGTTAGTAAGCCCCGTGAGACCGATACGTGTCGTATATTAGAATTTTTCTAATGGTTTATCTCAGTAAACCATTAGTCTTGGGAGACTCGTATAGACACGTAGGTATTTATTGGATAAATACTGAACGACACATTTAAAGATTCCTGATAGATGGTACACCAACGTCAATAGGAATATTTACGAGTCGAATAACATATTAGCTCCTTTGACTTGAGATACCACTGTGGATATGTGAGATATCCTCCGTACTTTAATGACAGTCACGTCAATGATTTCTTAAGATCAGACCTCCACCTGTTCGTTGGGTATGGACTGATACTCACGATATCATGTGATGTATCCGGAGAGGATCTGTCAGTCCCGTGTACGAGACTTAGGTGTCCAATTTATGATTCTTTGAAATCCTTGGCCGAGGTATGGTTCGGAAATGAGTTCCGAATATTTGTTAAGAATCATAATTCGCGACACATGAATTGTTCATAGCGGAGATTTGACGTTTAATCTATAGCTCTGAAACAATTCGGATAACCTATGACAGAAGGATTATATATATGCGATGACTTCGACTTGGATGGTTCAACTTGATTATCTGTGGTCCTCGTAATTTGTTAGTGGACAAGTTACAGATATGGAAATGGTTTCCGTGACAGATAAACTTGAACCTATAAAGTCTCACAATATAAAGTGTACTCATTGAGCACTTGGGCAATTAATTATGGATAATTCGGATTATTCATAATTTGCACATACGTATTAAATAATGTGTATTTGTATACGATACATAATTTAGATTAGATACACATTATTAACCAATTAAATTTTGACACTTAGTTTATTATTATTTTAGTTAATTAATTGTTAATTAATTATCAATGATGATAAAATGGAAGAATATTCTTGGAATATTATTTCATGGCATTATTTTAATTTTGTTAATTAATTGAATAAATTAATTAAAATATTAATTAATTTATTTAATTTAGATAAGAAAATTATTGGAATATTCTTATTAATTTTGCAAAATTTGATTTGCCAAACCATGTGTATTTGACACATGAATTATTAATTAAATAAAATCAAAATAAATGCCATTTTAAGATAAGATCAAATTATTGGCAAAATATGAAAACGGCGAAATTCGCATCGAAACGGGCTCCAAATGTGCCGGCTGTGATCCCAGCGAACTGGGCATTGTTTGGGCAGCCCAAGGGCTGACCGAACACTGCCCTAGTGTCTGGGATGGCCCGGCTCGTTTGTTGGTCAACTGGTTTGACCGTTTGCCCGTTACGCGTATTATTTGTCGAAAAATATTTTCGTAAAATAATTCGTCGTGCAAAAAAATATATTATGTTATTAAATATTAGTAAATAATATATTTAATATTATTTGAGTGAATTATAAATATTTGATATTAATTACTTCGTTCGGAAAAATTTTAAAATGTTTAAAAACCTTTTTCGCCCTCCGCCGCGAGCTTCCGCTGCACTTATCCCAACGAAATGGTATCAGAGCGTCTGATCTCACATCCAAAATAATATTTTCATGCCTTAAATATTTGATATTTAATTCAATTTATTTTATACATGCTTGAGTATTAATTGATTGGATCAATTATTTAACTGTTTGATAGTTTTGTAAAAATCCCTATAATAAGGCATTTTTTTGTGAGTGTATTGTACACTATTAGGTCCGTCTCGTCAATACGGATATAAATACTTTTCCTGATAGCGTGGTTGTATCTTCCAAAGCAATGCGACTATAGTTAATGGAAATTTGTTTATACCGGTAAAGCTTATTTGATAAGAAATAAATTCGAGCGAACGTGCATATCAATAGATGCCAAAACAGTGAGGTGATGCATTAGTACCTTGGATATGTACATTGGCGAGTATTGCCTTGAATATGCCTCATCTAATAAATGCCAAAGCAGTGAGGATCAGAAACGGTTCAGGACCTATTTTAAAGAGTCACATTGGATGTGATTGGTAATTGTTACCTACTTTCAAATATATTTGGGCATAATGTGCCAAAGCTGTGTGTTCAAATATATTTATGAGGTCTACTTCCTGCTATAGATTTTAATTTAATTATTGAATTCTCGTATTTTATTTGGGGATTATCAATTTACGTAAAATAGTGGGAGGGCATCCTTATATTAAAAATCCATGATATGTTGGATGTTTTGTGATATTGATGAAATTGCTTTTTTCTGCTAACTAATGTTTATTTTGTAAAGTTTGTGATGACAGCTACTACTTTCGCTAATCTGTTTGCTCGTGTCCTGGACGCGAATAAATTGAATGGTCTTGAGAATTTTAGTGAATGGGAATTAGATCTTAAGATAGTCTTGAGATCGGAGAAGTTGGGTTATGTGCTGGATAATCCAGTGCCACTGGATATTGCACCTGAGTCTTTACCTGAAGAGAGGGAGGAATTTGAGAGGTGGAAGGATGATGATCTGAGAGTCAGGTCATTCATTCTCTGCTCTATGTCTCCTGATCTAAAGAGGCAATACGCTGATATGTCTGACTCCTACATCATTATAACTCAACTACGAGAGCTATTTCTAAATCATGAGCAGAACCTGATATATAGAATCTATGTGGAATTATTCCACGCTCGTTTAGCTGATGGCAAGCCCGTGAGTCCACTTGTCCTGCACATGATGGATCTCATGGACCATCTCCGAAAGTATGACTTTCAGCTGAATGAGACTTTGGGCAGGAATTTGATTCTTGGCTCACTCCCACCAGCGTATTCCCAGTTCATTATGAACTTCAACAGGCACGGTATCTGTTGTTCCTACAGTCAGTTGCATAGGATGCTTCAGACTGCTAAGGAGGACATCAAGAAGGGTGTGCCGACACTCATCTCAAAGTCCTCTTTGCCTAGTTCTTCTTCATCTCAATCTACGAGATCGGGAAAGAAGAAGAAGAAAAAGGCAAAGAAGACTGGCTCTGATGTTCATCCTAAATGAAAGATTGCGAAACCAATCAAGAAGAAGAAGAAAGCCGTTGAGGACAAGTGCTACCACTGTGGCAATTTTGGACATTGGATGCGCAATTGTCCAGACTATATAGCTTCCGTTAGACGAGAGAGAGCCGCCGCATAAGGTATGTTTATTTCCCTATCATTGATATCTCTTTGGCTTGTGAAGCCATTGGTTCTGGTTGGGTTTTAGATTCTGCTAGTCCTACTCACATCTGCAATTCGTTGCAGGGGCTGAAGGTCAGTAGAAATGCTTAATCCAGGCGAGATGCAGCTTCATTTTGGAAATGGAGACTCCTTATCTGCAGCAGCCATTGGCGAATATGAGATTCGTCTATCCAGAGGCAGCATCATTTTGACAGATTGTGTTTTTGTGTCTGGTTGTGTAGCTAATATTATTTCCCTGTTTGTATTAGATACAAAAGGATATCATTTACATATTAAGAATTGTTATATGTATATATATATATGATATTAATGATGTTTTGTTACACAAATGTTCAAATTTGCAAGGTCACTATATTTTGCATGCCATTAGAGATGTTAATGAAATTGGGGATAATAAACGTAAAAGATCTGATGTAACTAATATTATTTCCCTGTTGTATTAGATACAAAAGGATATCATTTACATATAAGAATGTTATTGTATATATATATATGATATAATGATGTTTTGTTACACAAATGTTTTCAATTTGCAAGGTCACTATATTTTGCATGCCATTAGAGATGTTAATGAAATTGGGGATAATAAACGTAAAAGATCTGATGTAACTGATACTGAATTGTGGCATATGCGGTTAGGTCATATAGGTGTACGACGTCTAACCCAGTTGGTTAAGAATGGTTTGATTGAGAATCTAACCATACAATCTTTTCTGACTTGCGAATCTTGTATTCAGGGTAAAATGACCAAAGCCCCATTTACTGGTGTTGGACATCGAGCCACTGACTTATTAGAGCTCGTATATGGTGATGTATCTGGTCCCATAATTCACACTGCTCATAGTGGTTTTTCTTATTGCGTAACTTTTACCGATGATTTGTCACGGTATGGTTATGTTTATTTGATGAAACATAAATCGGAAACCTTTGAAAAGTTCAAAGAATTTCGAAACGAAGTAGAAAAATAAACTGGTAAATTCATCAAATGCCTTCGATCAGATCGAGGCGGTGAATATATGAGTAGTGAATTCACCGAATATCTTAAAGAGAATGGGATTCTTGCTCAATATACTCCTTCGGGTACTCCACAGTACAATGAAGTATTTGAAAAGAAAAATCAGACTTTATTGGATATGGTCCAATCCATGTTGAGTTATACAGATCTACCTTACTTTTGTGGGGGTATGCTCTTTTTACTGCTGCACATCTACTGAATATGGTTCCTTCTAAAGCTATTCCCACTACTTCATATGAGATATGGGCTGGTAGGAAACTGAACCTTAAATATATTAGGGTTTGGGGCTGTTCTGCATACGTCAGAGTGACGCAGTGATGAGCGGAAAAATAGATCAATATTTACCGCCCTTTAACTTAATATTTATTTAGTTTCTCGGGTTTGATGAACGTTTTGATGTGTGTTTTAGTTTATTTTGCAGATAAAATAATATCGGGTCTCAATGAATCATTTAGGATGAAATATGGGTCAAATAAGGGAAATTATTGGACTTGATATTTTAATTTTGGAGATTGGTAACTTGAAAGGGCGTTTTGACGAAGTGCAGTTTTGGAAATTCCAGTTTTGCGTATCTGTCGTATTTTGGGCATATCTTCTTACTCAGATATTGGATTCAGCTGATTCAAGTACCAATTAAAGAAGACTCAAAGAGATAAAACTTTGAAAGAGAAAATATTTTCTAATTCTGACGATTTCATGACCGAATTTATGAACCATCCAGAAGTGTGTAGTGTGTAATTATTAAGTCACTTTCAATCATTTTCAAAGCAAAAAATAAATTAATAAATAATAATAAAAATTATCAAATCATCACCAAACATGATAAGAGATTAGTGGAGAAATTAATAATGGATTTGGTGGAGCAATTAGTGGAGCAATTAATAATTGATTTGGTAGATGATTTGATGGAGGCAAAATTTTACCTATAAATACCAAGCCATTTCATTTGTAAAATTCATACTTTCTTCTAAGGAATTCCTTAAGAATACTAAGAAGATTGTATCTTGTTTGTTTATTTACAGCTTTCAGTAATTAATTTTCGTTTTCGCACTTTCTTTTCTTTACTTTTCAGTTTTTATTTTCCGCAATTTACTTTTACGCACAATACTTTTCTTTCTTTAATTTTCAGTTTTTACTTTTCAGTAATGAGGAGGTAACTCCCCTGTGCTGGGGTAAAAGGTAAAAATTTTATTACTAATATTTAGATCTCCCTTAATTATAATATATAAACTAGTTAAAACCTGACTTAACGAGGATACCGCCATATTGGTCGGTTGGTAATTATTTAAATTGGTTTTAACCTGACTAAACTGGATACCGCCTGATTGGTCGGTTGGTAATTAATTATTAATTTGACTTAATCTGGATACCGCCTATATGGCTGGTTGGTAATTATCATGCAAAGTTACTATTTTATATTAAGGGAGATATCTAAAATAAAAGTAATAAAAGTGGATCCTTTTACCTCAGCATTTTCTTTTATTGTACTTTTACTTTATTTAATTTTCAGTAATTTACTTTTCAGCAATTTACTTTCAGCAATTTACTTTCAGCATTTACTTTTCAGTAATTTACTTTTCAGCATTTTACTTTATGTCTTTTACTTTAAGTCTTTACTAGCCCTAGTTATGTGTTAGTTATCTGGGGTTGTGATGAATTCTAATATCACCGGTTTATAAGGGGTTATTTTATAGTTTGGGTAATTAAAGGTTTACTTATTAAGTCTTAAGCTTAATGCTTCTTGTTTTCTGATCACCAATAAGATTGATGTGGTAAATCTAAAATGAACTAGACATATGGATTTTAGGTTTCAGCCTTAGACTTAATAGCCCACGATCTTCCTTGAGGATAGATAACCCTTTAATAGATTTCCTTACAGGATAGGAATATACCTGTCGGGCGGGGGTAGCCATAATTGGAACTTAAACTTAATGAATCCAGATAATTTGGTTGACATAGACATATGGTTCAATGGGTTAAACTGGGTATTTGCGTCTGACCATCGACAGAGGCTTTTGCATAATTTAGTGTTCCAGGTTAGTAAACTGATTTATTACACAAACATAAAATAACCACTTCATCTTTTAAATGATATTAGAATGATTCACGACCCTAGATCTTTGTGTCTTTTGTTATTTTCCTTAGTATTTTATTTTGTCTTTTATTTATTTATTTGTAAAACCACATTCAACCATCAACAATCATTCTCTTCTCCATTTAATTAGATATTTGTAAATAAATAGATTCAACAATTAATAACAATAGTAGGAATTAAGTCCTCGTGGGATCGATATTTTTATACTACTTGAACGATACGTGCGTTTGCGTTATACGCATGTGTTTACGCCGGTCACGCAGCAGGATAAACTTTTTGCCGGGGGTGAAAAGTTAGGTTTGTTGGATATCCTTCGAATTCCAAAGGATATCAATTCTATTATCCCGAGCATCGAAATGTATTCGTAGCTCGTTTTGCCAGATTTCTTGAAGAAGAATTCTTGGCAGAAGGTGGTAATCATAGAAGTGTTGGGCTTGATGAAGTTCAACCTATAGATGACAGACCGACAGAGGAATCAGAAGTTCAGACAGAAGCAGAACCTTCTAGTTCCACTCTCCGTAGGTCTACTAGGATATCGAGACCTCCTGAGTGCTTGTATCTGATACAAGACAAGAGTCTCGATGTGATTCTCGTGGATGAGACTGATTCGTATACCTATATAGAAGCAATGTTAGATATTGATTCCGCTAAATGGCAGGAAGCCATGAATTCCGAAATGGATTCTATGCATCAGAATCAAGTATATGACTTGGTTCCGCTTCCTGAGCGAATTGTTCCCGTAGGTTGTAAATGGGTTTACAAAAGGAAGCGCGGGCCTGATGGGAAGGTTGAAACCTTCAAAGCCCAACTGGTTGTTAAAGGTTACACTCAAAGGCCATATGTGGACTATGATGAAACATTTTCACTGGTAGCGATGCTAAAGTCTATTAGGATTCTATTGGCCATCGCTGCTTACCATGACTATGATATTTGGCAAATGGATGTCAAAACGGCTTTTCTTAATGGATTTCTTGATGAAGAAATCTATATGGAACAGCCGGAGGGTTTTGTCTCCGGCCAAAATTTCGGCATGGTTTGTAAGCTTAAGAATTCCATTTATGAGCTTAAACAAGCTTCGCGGAGTTGGAATCTTCATTATGATGAGGTAATCAGATTGTCTGGTTTTCTAAAAAATGAAGAAGAACCTTGTGTTTATAAGAAGGTTAGTGGGAGTATGATTGTGTTCTTAGTGCTTTATGTTGACGACATCCTGATCATTGGAAATGATCTTGGAATGATGCAGGGTGTTAAAGCATACCTCTGTAAAAACTTCTCCATGAAAGACTTGGGTGAAGCTTCCTATATACTTGGTATAAAACTATATAGAGATAGAGAAAGGAAGCTGATTGGGTTATCCCAATCTTCGTGCATAGATAAGATCCTAGAAAGGTACAACTTTAGCAATTGTAAAGTTGCTAATATACCTTTTCGACATGGCATTCATCTTTCGAATAAGATGTGTCCTGAGACGGAAGATGAAAAGGCTAGAATGTCTAGCCAACCTTATGCATCATGTTTAGGAAGCATTATGTATGCCATGTTATGTACGAGGCCTGATATTAGCCATGCAGTAAGCGTTACTAGCAGATATCAGTCAAATCCAGGTAATGACCATTGGATGGCCGTTAAACATATCCTAAAGTATCTAAAAGGTACTAAGGATAAGTTTCTTATTTATGGAGAAGGTGATTTACAGATAAAATGATATACATATTCTGATTTTAATTCAGATCCTGATGATAGAAAATCTACTTCAGGTTTTGTATTTACTCTTAATAATGTTGCAGTCAGTTGGAAATGTTCCAACAAGGATCAACAGCTGATTCCACCACTGAGGCGGAATATATTGCGGCATCAAATGTTGCAAAAGAAGCTGTATAGATTAGAAAGTTTATCACTGAATTAGGAGTTGTCCCAAGCATCGGGGATTCAATCCCGTTGTTCTGTGATAATAGTGGTGCAGTTGCACAAGCAAAAGAACCCAGAGCGCATCGAAAATCGAAACATGTGGAACGAAAGTACCACATTATTCGTGAGATCATCACTCGAGGAGATGTTGCCATATCCAGGATATCAGGAAAGGACAACATAGCAGACCCGCTTACGAAGGCCTTGCCTCCGAGACTATATGATAGACATGTAGAGGCGATGGGTATTAGATATCATCAAATTTGGAACTAGAGCAAGTGGGAGAAAATGTTGGAGTTGGTGTTCGGCACGCCAAATTTTGATGTATTTATTGTAAATACGATGTACATTATATTTTATTATGAATAAAATTAAGTAATTTTCATCAATATAATTTTTATATATGGTAAAGGCGTAAGTGACCATAGGATGAATAGTTGTGACATAATTACAAAAGCGCCGCAATTGTTACTGAGAAATGTCCCAATATAATTCATTCTTTAAATGTTCCTAGTCAAGGTTTACATATCTGGTCGGT
The DNA here is from genome assembly GCA_019454045.1 of Zanthoxylum bungeanum. Taxonomy (NCBI): domain Eukaryota; kingdom Viridiplantae; phylum Streptophyta; class Magnoliopsida; order Sapindales; family Rutaceae; genus Zanthoxylum; species Zanthoxylum bungeanum. The sequence goes on along the minus strand of SKCR01008850.1, from coordinate 27,818 downwards.
TAGTAAACCCGTGAGACCGATTCGTGTCATATATTAGAATTATTCTAATGGTTTATCTCAGTAAACTATGAGTTTTGGGAGACTCGTATAGACACGTAGGTATTTATTGGATAAATACTGAACGACACATTTAAAGATTCCTGATAGATGGTACACCAACGTCAATAGGAATCTTTACGAGTCGAATAACATATTAGCTCTTTTGACTTGAGATACCATTGTGGATATGTGAGATATCCTCTGTACTTTAATGACAGTCACGTCAATGATTTTTTAAGATCAGACCACCGCATGTTCGTTGGGTATGGACTGATACTCACGATATCATGTGATGTATCCGGAGAGGATCTGTCAGTCCCATGTACGAGACTTAGGTGTCCAATTTATGATTCTTTGAAATCCTTGGCCGAGGTATGGTTCGGAAATGAGTTCCGAATATTTGTTAAGAATCATAATTCGCGACACATGAATTGTTCATAGCGGAGATTTGACGTTTAATCTATAGCTCCGAAACAATTCGGATAACCTATGACAGAAGGATTATATATATGCGATGACTTCGACTTGGATGGTTCAACTGATTATCTGTGGTCCTCGTAATTTGTGAGTGGAAAAGTTACGGACATGGAAATGGTTTCCGTGACAGATAAACTTGAACCTAGAGAGTCCCACAATATAAAGTGTACTCATTGAGCACTTGGGCAATTAATTATGGATAATTCAGATTATTCATAATTTGCACATGTATTTAAATAATGTGTATTTGTATACGATACATAATTAGATTAGATACATATTATTAACCAATTAAATTTTGACACTTGGTTTTTTATTATTATTAGTTAAATAATTGTTAATTAATTATTAATGATGATAAAATGGAAGAATATTCTTGGAATATTATTTCATGGTATTATTTTAATTTTGTTAATTAATTGAATAAATTAATTTAAATGTTAATTAATTTATTTAATTTAGATAAAAATATTATTGGAATATTCTTATTAATTTGGCAAAACTTTATTTGCCAAACCATGTGTATTTGACACATGGATTATTAATTAAAAAAATCAAAATAAATGCCATTTTAAGATAAGATCAAATTGTTGGCAAAATATTGGCCATAATATTTGTTAATTTTTGATTAAAATTGGCCAATATTTTCGGCCAAGTGTGTCGATTATATAAATTGAAATTGTTTCAATTTTTAATTTTGGAAGCACTTCTCATGAGTTGAGAAACAAAGAAAAAATGAGATTAGGGTCTAAACAAAATTCTACACCAAAGGAAAGCAAAGGAAAAGGAAATTGGTGACCAAACATTAGTATTAAAGGTAATGTTAATTTCCTAATTTCCTATTTTCTTAAGGTTTTGTTTTTGAGCATGTATATATGTATGAGATATGTATATTGCATGTTTGAATTAAATATGTATTTGAAACAAATTTGGTGTAGGAAGTTTTTAACCTTAATTGTTTTTCTTTAAAGCATGTGTAATTTGGATTAATTAGGGAATTAATTCCAAATATTAAAATTGTCATTCTAGAGTGATTTTGTCACTCCATGGTTGCCTAGAATTGTTCTTGAAACTTTATAATGTGGTGATTTAATTTGGAACAAGTTAATTGGATTAATTTGTGATTAAATTGGATTATGGCATGAAAAATTGTTAAAATAAAATTCTGGATCAGATCTGAATTTGCCATCTAAAACAGAATATTTTTCATGGAAAAGTATGTTATTTGGGTTATTTTGGATGTGTATTGGGTGGCGAATCAATTCCGGAAATTTTTTCGAGGTAAAAACCGAGAAAACGGTGAAATTCGCGTTGAAACGGGCTCCAAATATGCCGGCTGTGATCCCAGTGAACTGGGCACTATTTGGGCAGCCCAAGGGCTGAACGAACACTGCCCGAGTGTCTGGGATGGCCCGGATCATCTGTTGGTCAACCGGTTTGACCGTTTGCCCGTTACGCGTATTATTTGTCGAAAAATATTTTTGTAAAATAATTCGTCGTGCAACGAAATATATTATGTTATTAATGTTAGTAAATAATATATTTAATATTATTTGAGTGAATTATAAATATTTGATATTAATTAATTCGCTCGGGAAAATTTTAAAATGTTTAAAAATCTTTTTCGCCCTCCGCTGCAAGCTTCCGCTGCGCTTACCCCAATCAGCTTCATTTGTCTATCTCTATAGAGTTTTATCCCTAAAACATAGGAAGCTTCTCCCAGGTCCTTTATGCAGAAATTCTTACAGAGATATGCTTTGACGCTTTGTAACATTCCTATATCATTCCCAATGATTAGGATGTCATCAACAAAGAGGACTAAAAATACGACCAAGCTCCCACTTTCCTTCTGATACACACAGGATTCTTCCGAATTCTAGAGAAAACCAGATGATCTAATAATCTCGTCGAATCAAAGATTCCAACTTCGTGAAGCTTGTTTAAGTCCATAAATGAACTTCTTAAGCTTACTACCATACCCGAGTTTTCGCTGGACGCAAAACCTTCCGGCTGTTCCATATAGATTTTTTCATCAAGAAATCCATTTAAAAAAGCTGTTTTGACATCCATTTGCCAAATCTCGTAGTCATGATACGCAGTTATAGAAATTAAAATCGTAATAGACTTAATCATGGCTACTGGTGAAAAATTTTCATCGTAGTCGATGCCAGGTCGCTGCGTGTAACCTTTTGCTACCAGTCGGCCCTTGTAAGTTTCAACCTTACCGTCAGGCCCGAGCTTCCTTTTGTAAACCCATTTACAACCGATAGGAACAATTCCTTCGGGAAGTGGAACTAAGCCCCAAACTTGATTCTCATGCATTGAGTCTAACTCAGATTTCATGGCACTTTGCCATTTCACGAAGTCGATGTCCAACATCTAGACTCTTTTCTTGTATCAAATACAAGCGTTCAGAAGGTCTAGATACCCTTTGTGACATACGGAGTGTGTGTATTGAAGGTTCTTCATCTACTTGAACTTCAGGTTCCTTCGTTGGTTCGTTGTTTTCAGGTTGGACTTCATCAAGTTCAACTTGTCTATGATTACCACCTTCTGACAATAATTCTACTTCTTGAAATCTTGCGAAGCGAGCTACGAACACATTTCGATGCTCGGTATCATAGAATAGATATCTCATCGTATTCGAAGGATATCCAACAAACCTAAACTTTTGCCTTCGAGGCGAAAGCTTATCTTGCTAAGTCACCCTGACATAGGCAGGACAACCCCAAACCTTAATATAACTAAGATTTGGTCTCCTACCGGTCCATATCTCAAACGGAGTCGTAGGAACAACTTTTGAAGGAATCTTATTCAAAAGATGTGCAGCTGTTAAAAGAGAGTAGCCCCATAAGAAATAGAGCAAATCTGTGAAACTCAACATCGATCGGACCATATCCAATAAAGTCCGATTTCTCCTCCTAGACACTCCATTGTGCTATGGAGTACCTGGAGGAGTATATTGAGCAAGAATCTCATTCTCCTTCATATAATATATGAACTCACTGCTCATATATTCACCGCCTCGATCAGATCGAAGGCATTTAATATATTGACCAGTTTATTTTTCTATTTCATTTCGGAACTCTTTGAACTTTTTAAAGGTTTCCGATTTATGTCTCATCAAATAGACATAACCGTACCGTGACAGATCATCGGTAAAGGTAACAAAGTACGAATAACCACTTTGAGCAGTTTGACTTAGTGGACCACATACATCAGAATGTATGAATTCCAGTAAGTTAGTGGCGCGGTGTCCAACACCAGAAAATGAGGCTTTGGTCATTTTACCATGAATACACGATTCACAAGTCAGATAGGGTTCAATGGTGAGATCTGATATCAAACAATTCCTAACCAATTGGGTAAGGCGTTTAATGCCTATATGACCTACCCGCATATGCCAAAGTTCAGTATTATTAACAACAGGTAAACTACGTTTATTAACTCCAGTATTTAAAATATCTTTAGAAGTTTGCAATGTGTAATAACCATGCTTGTTTGGACAACAAAGGATCTGAATATTACGTTTATCATATAAATACAAAGAACGGTTCTTAATATTAATACGATAACCTTCTGTATCCAATAAACAGGAGATATAATATTAGCTACACATCCTGGTACAAAATAGCAGTCATATAACAAAAGTGTCCCATTCGACAATAGGATCTCGCATACTCCCACTGCAACTGCATCCAGAGAGTCTCCACTCCCAAATCGCAACTGCATCTCTCCAGGCTTCAGTTTCCTACTTTCCTTCAGCACCTGCAACGAATTGTAAATGTGAACAGGACAAGCAGAATCTAAAATCCAGTTGGATGTAACGGCTTCACAAGCCAAAGAGATATCAATAACTGGAAAAATAAATGTACCTGATGTAGATGCTCTCTCTTTCCTCAGTTGAGCAATGTAGTCAGGACAGTTCCTTTTCCAGTGCCAGACTTTCCTGCAATGATGGCATTTGTCTTCATAAGCCCTCTTGGGTTTTGCTATCTTACCTTGTGGTTGAGGACCGAAACCCTTCTTCTTCTTCTTCCATTTCTTCTTCCTTCCCTTTGACCAAGTCTGGGAAGAAGCAGAAAGTGAAGTAGGTCTCGAAGGGCGAGTCGGTACTCCCTTCTTGAGGTCCTCTTCCGCCGTGAGCAGCATCCTATGTAACTCATGATAGGTACAAATAATCTCATTAATATTGAAGTACATCACAAATTGGCGATATGAAGCTGGGAGCGAACCAAGAATAACACTCCTACCGAGAATGTCATTCAGAGGGAGATTATGTTGCCTCAATTGATCGATCAAATCCATCATATGAAAACGTGCGAGCTCACAGCTTGCCCTTCATCCAATAGCACATGGAACAGTTCCATTGCGACCATATGAACAACGACTTGTTCTTGGTCCTCAAACAATTCTCGTAATCGCGACATCATACTATACGAATCTGACATGCCATAGTATTGTTTCTTGAGTCTTGGTGACAGCGAACTTAGGATGTATGATTTAACTTTTAAATCATCATCCTTCCAAGCTTTGAAAACTTGGAATTCCTCTGGTGTTGCATCCTCTGCCACAGCAAGGGGCAGCGGACCCTCAAGAACATATCCCAACTTCTCGGAATCGAGGACAATCCTCAAATCCAAGTCCCAATCAGTGAAGTTCTCAGCGTCTTTAAGTTTGTTCACATCCAACATACGCGCAAACTGATTAGTAGATGGTGCCGCCATCGCAAATCTATCATATAGATTATGAAAAATGGTTAGCAGAAATAAAGTAGTTTCATATAATATCATAAGCATTAACTAGATCATGGATTTTTAATCTAAAAATACCCCTCCTATTAAATCATGCAAAACTGTAATCCCTAAACAAAATACAAAGATTTAATATTAAATTAAATACAAATAGTGAAAGGTGGATCCCATGAATATATTTCATCTCACAGCAGAGTCACGGTCTCGCCTACGTATATTCATCAGGTAGACAACTCATTTGTCAATCACTCAATAGTGACTCATGGGTTTCCGGTCCTGGTCGTTTCTCGTTGTGACAACTTGGGCACGTTCACAAGGAGACGTACCAAGGTTAAACTCATCAATGATAAACTCAAGCTACTTGTGTAACCCTGACAGCTTGGGCATGTTCAGGATTCCACTTTCGCTTGAATTTATCTAGTATCTGATATACATCCGGTATAAATAAATTTCTATCGGCTACACCCTCACAGCAGAGGCACGGTCTCGGATGTAGTCACAGAAAAATATTCATAAACCGTATTGACAATATGGACCATGTAATATGCATCAAATACATAATTAACATTAAACCTTATTAATTAGGGATTTTCCGCAAAAGATGCTTTTTAATTTATTTAATCAAATTAAATAAATACATGCATGTAACAAGTAAAAAATAAATTAAACATTGAATTTAAAAGGCATAATCATATTAGGGTGTCCAAAATCAGACTTGCTCTGATACCATTTTGAAGGGGTTTTATTGCGGAAATCTGATAACGCAGCGGAATAGTGGAAAATCAAAATTTTCCGATTTCAAAATTTTTCTTGGATAAATTAAATAAATTTATTTATTTAATTACCCAATTATCAAATTCTGAAAAAATTACACAATAGATCAAATTTCTTGGTAATTACCGAAATGCCCCAATACTTTGCAAATTGATCATTTTAGTCCTAAAATTGTCAAATACAATTTTGGATGATTCTAAATCACTTCTAAAATGAGTTTCAACATATCCAATACATCAAAATCAGATTTGCAACAAATCCCCAAATTTAAGCCTAATTGCCGAGAGGACCTTTGCTTTTGGTTTATTTGTAATTTAGTCCTTTTATGTTCAAAACATGCCAAGATCAAATCCAATCAACCCAAAAATTTACATGCATCATATACACTACATAATACATCACATATATGAAAATTCCCAAATTTGGAGCGGGTTATGAACCCTAATTTTTCAATTTCATCAAATTGACCAATTTCACCAAATCTTTAAAATCCAACACTTTAATCCATTCATTACTTCACCAAACAAGCCTCACCACTTTGAAATAACTCTAGAACAATTCTAGGTCACCAAGGAGTGGCTTAACAACTCTTGAATGGAAACTTGATTTCCAAAGAATCAAAAGTAAGCATTTGAAACCATTTCAAGCTTACTTACATGAATACATCTTTCTATAAAGTTCACAACCAATTAAACACAAACTATAAGAGTATAGATAACATCAAAGCATCACAAATTGAAGCTAAGCATGTTAGAAATATTTTTCATGTTGGAAGAATTGAAAGAAAACTTACAAATGCTAAAGATTTCCAAGCTTTTCTTCTTTTCTCCAAACTTTTTCTCTAAACTATTTTTGTGTTATATTTTTGTCTCAAATGAACTTATGAAACCCTAAAAATGAAACAAACAATATATACCTCACCTAATTGTACATGGCCGAATTTGGTGGATAAAGAAATATCTAGATATTTTATTTGTTTCATTTAAAGCCAACTTGTCAACTTGCATTTGGAATCATTAACACTTTAATGAAATTAAACAAGTCAATAATTGCAACTAAAGTCATTTAATAAAATATCAAAACTTAAGATATTTTTAATTAATTTAATTAATTAACAATTAAATAATTAAATAATTATTTAAATATAAATATATTAAATATATGTATTGTATTTACATTAAATATCAAATACATATATATATATATATTTATGATATTATTCAAATATCTCAATTTTACAATTAATTAATGTGTATTTGATAAAATCTATCATTAAATGCAAATACACAAAAATTAGGAAATGACTATTGGGTCCCTTCATATATATTTTTGCGTTTAAACTTTAATCGACTTATAAATAATCAATATTATTTATAAATATTGTCCTAGTGCTCTACGAGTATATTTCATTAGTGAGACTTTTTAGATTCAGGTATATGCGTCACGAAATCCAATTTCGTGTCCATAATTTACCAACCCGTAAATTATGACGACCACGGATAAACTCGCTGAATCATACAGGTCGAGGTCATGGTAAATGTATAATTCCTCCATCACGAGAATTGGCGCTCTGAGCACCAACCCCAATATTGACAACATCTCTTTGTCAAATTTCTCATGCCATTGTTTAGGTACTTGTTTCAATCCGTACAAGGATTTTACAAGTTTGCACACATTCTGTTCTTGTCCAGGAATATTAAACCCTTCTGGTTATTCCATGTAAATCTCTTCATCTAATTCACCACTCAAGAATGCCATCTTTACATCCATTTGATGTATTTCAAGTCCAAATATAGCTGCTATGGCTATGGGCATTCTTATTGATGTGATACGAGTCACTGGTGAATATGTGTCAAAGTAATCAAGGCATTCATTTTGTCTATAACCTTTTATGACAAGCTTCGCCTTGTACTTATCTATTGATCCATCTGGTTTCATCTTCCGTTTGAATATCCATTGTAGCCCAGTGGCTTACAACCTAGAGGAAGACCAACCAACTCCCAAGTATGGTTTTGTATGATTGAATCAATCTCACTGTTTATAGGCTCTTTATACAAAGGTGTCTTTGTCGATGACATTGCTTTATTATAGCTTTGGGCTCATTTTCTAACAAGTATGTCGGAAAATCGGGTCCAAATGACTTAGACGTTCTAGCTCTCTTGCTACATCTAGGTTCATTTGCCTCAACATTTCCATGTTGATATGACTTTCGGTCAACCTGATCACTGTCATTGACAATATCAATTGTTCTTTTGAGAGACTCTTTTCTTTGTCTTTCCTTACAAGGAAATGTCTCTTCAAAGAACTTCGTATTCCTTGACTCAATTATCATATTAGGATTGATGTCAGGAATCTCAGACTTGTGTAACAAGAATTGATACGCACTACTGTTGCGAGCATATCCGATGAATATACAATTAACAGTTTTGGGTCATATTCTAACCTTCTTAGGTTTAGAAACCATTACTTTGGCAAGACACCCCCACACTTTCAGATATTTATAGGAAGGTACATAATATTTCCACAACTCATATGGTGTCTTGTCCAATCTTCTGTGAGGTAGCTTGTTCAGAACGTAGTTGGCGAAAATCAAGGCTTCCCCCCACAAGTTCTGGGGTAAACCAAAACTTGTCAACATGGCGTTCATCATTCCCTTCAACGTTCGGTTTTTGCGCTCATCATTCCCGTTTTGTTGAGGCGAATAAGGAGCAATGGTTTCGTGAATAATTCCATGAACGGAACAATATTCGCCGAATGGTGACACATATTCACCACCTCTATCACTCATGATTCTCTTGATTTTCTTGCCAAGTTGTTTTTTCAACTTCGTTCTTATAATGTACAAAGCTCTCAATAGCTTCATCTTTGCTCCTCAGTAAATACACATAACAGAATCTTGTGCTATCATCGATAAAAGTGACAAAGTACTTTTTACCGCCTCTTGTTTACAGAATATTCATATCACACACATCAGTGTGTACAAGTTCCAAGGGTTCAGAACTTTGTTCTATCATGCTCTATGCATTTTTGCTTCAATACATGCCTCACACTTATGTTGGCTATCAATTGGAAATTTAGGTATAAGGTCCATGTTAATTAATTATGCATCGTATCATAATTAACATGTCCTAACCTCACATGCCATATATTTTGTGACTCAATAATATAAGCGGAAGTTGTAGCTTTATTATTAGTACTGTGTCGACTGACAGTCATTACATTGAATTTGAAAAGGCCCTCAGTGAGGTATCCTTTTCCTACATAGACATCACTTTTGGTCAATACAAACTTGTTAGAAACAAATACGAGCTTAAAGCCATTCTTGCTAAGGAGAGATCTGAGACCAAGTTCTTCCGAATATCTGGAACATGCAAAACATTCTTCAATGTAAGCCTTTTCAGATGTCATCTTCAGAACCATTGTGCCTTGTCCAACCACTCTAGAGGTAGACGAGTTTTCCATAGTCAGATGATCGCTACCATCGACCTTCTGATACGAGGAAAACATCTTGCTATAAGCACAGATATGACGAGTAGCCCTAGTGTCTACCCGCCATTCTCTTGGATTCCCAACCAAGTTGGCTTCAGTTACCACTGCTGAGAGGTTCATTTCTGAAATTTCATCAGTTGATTGCTCATTTTCAGCGACATGGGCCTGAATTTTCTTGCCTTTGTCCTGAGACTTCTTATTTCTGCAGTCTTTTACCATGTGACCGTTTTTCCCACAGTTGTAGCACTTCCCCTTGAACTTCTTATTTGCTTGGGAAGAATCAGCACCACTGTTCTTTCTCTTATTGTTACCATTTACATCCTCGATGATATTGGCCTTAGACTCCATAGTCTTGTAGCTGGCCTTCTCGGGCTTTCTGTTGTCTCTTCGATCCTCAGTCGAACTCCAAGGTCTTCAAGGCTCATCTGCTTCTTTTTGTATTTCAGATATCTCCTGAAGTCCTTCCATAATGGAGGCAACTTTTCAATTATAGTGGCCACTTGAAACGTCTTATAGAGTTTCATTTCTTCATCCAGTATTTCATGAATGATCAATTACAGTTCACTCAACTGAGACATTAATGTTCTTGAATCTACAATCTTGTAATCCAGAAACCTACCCACGATAAATTTCTTTTGACTGACATCCTCGATTTTATATTTCTTCTCGAGAGATTTCCAGAGAATCTCCGCAGAAGTCATGCATTGGTACACATTGTACATGGTATTGTCAAGTCCACCCAAAAGGTAGTTCTTGCACAAGAAGTCTCCAGACAACCATATCTGTTCTCGCAGTTCCTTGGCTGTTTCCGATTCACCCTCCACATGACCCGGAGGATCTTTAAGGAAGTTAGCCAACTGGAGAGTTGTTCGGTAGAACAGCATTTTGCTCTGCCACTGTTTAAAGTTTGCCCCACCAAACTTTTCCGGTGTTTCTCCATGAGAGACCGGTACTGTGATGTTTCTGCTAGCCATATGTAACTCGAAAACCAACAGGGGTCAATAAGTCTACAAAAGATAAATTGCACAACGATCAACAAATGATCTTGTTCAAATGATATACCAAGTATCCACTCGTTGTTCTATTGGACGGTAGTACCAATAAACACAAGTCTTTGAATTTCGACTAAGGTTTCTTATGAAAAGTAAATAAAAGAATATTTCCAGAGGACGAGGGGGGTTCGGAGTAACCCATCTTTGACCACTTAGGCTCTTATCGTCTTTTAGACATAATATCCTTTAAACACTTCCTTAATAGAATCTCTTAGCAATTCAAAACTCAGTATTTCACTTTTGAATTTTCACAATACAGTATTCGATATGTGTAGATATATGTGTATGTGTCAATCAAGATTGGATGAAATTACTTGTATATAGATACACTTTAAATTCTCAACCAAGTATGCAACACACAATTAATTTTCAACTTTACCACTATGTGTATGCTTGTGATAATTGAACACCCTAATATTAACTTAAACTTATACTACCAAGTTATAAAATTCAGTATATGATTTTACAAAGTTAATATTACTACTTATATTCTATAATGTTAATTTCATATTCTATAACATGCATATCATATTATAAATTTAGATAAATCTAAGTCTATTTATAGATAAATCTAAGTCTATGTTATTATTTCGAAATGCTAATATTAATTTTATCACATATAAATTATTGCGTTAATATGTGATAATGTAAAATATTTTAATTAACTTAAATCTATAATAACCAAGTTTATAAATTCATTATATGATTTTCCCAAGTTAATTAACTAATTAATAAATCCTAAAATCATATGTGTTGAATATTATTATACTTAACATAATTTTTATGTACTAATACGATACCCGCTCGTGATATATGCACAATTCAATATAGTAGCAGTTGTATTGATAATTTAATCAATACAACATGTTTTTTCTTTTCATTCAAAACATGTATACATATGAACTGACACCTATGATGGTAAACAAGTGCATTATGAAAGGGAAAAAAAATAATGGAGACAACTTCCCAAAAAGGTGCGTCAATAATTATTATTATTATTTTAAATTATTAACATCATCATCGTTTTTTTTCATCAAATTGGAAACTGCCCCATTCAAATAATCAAATCTCTGCATACTCACAAGATTTCTCTTGCGCTGATTCAATTTGCATGCAAATTCCATTTGCATGCAAATTGATTTTGCGCCAGTCAACAATTGTTTTTTTTTTTTTTCCGATTGCATATTACTGAGATATGTATGCATGAATCATGGGAAAAATTATTTTACAGCACAAAGATTATAATAAGTTCTTAAGATTGTTGGGCGGATATGTTGTAATTCGTGCATAATTCAAGCAACAAATAAATAATAAACATGCAATCAATGGAAGCATAGAAAAACCTGAAAAATGTGTTTGTAGATGGTGATTCTTAAATCAAGTCGAGATGTTCTCTGTCCTTAAGAACTTATTAGCCCCGTCTCGGTGCTCTACGGATTTTGTGGCTAACGTCCTCTCATGATTACTTGGATACTTCTTGAAAATGGGCACTCCTTACACAAGAACATGAATTAAGAAGAATGATGGAAACTCTTTTGACTCAAAAGAAATGACTATTCTTAACAATGTATGAGACTTCTTTTTTTTATGGATTAATAGTACCTTAAGGACACCATTTGGTTTGGGATGTAACCCTCCTAAGGATTATACCCCTTCCATATAACTTTTTATTTAGAGAATTTTCTACATCAACCTTGTTCAGCTAGGATTTTTCTGTACTCCTCGGGGACATCAGGCAGAATATACAGCGACCACCAAAGGGAACTTTCATTGGCCAAACCAACGATTTCCTGTTCAAAGTCATTACTTATTTTGCATGAATTCTCCACTTTCCAGGTCGGCAACGGTGACGATTTTCTTTTAAAAAAAGAGACTAATTTTTACTATTTGTCCACCATTCTTGGGTAATCCAGTTTTGAGGACTATTAAACTCACTCCGATATCATGAAGAATTTGAGAATATAGGATAAAATAATTTAAACCACTCTTATTATAGTCTAAAATGCTCAATTTATACGGGTAATTGAAAATAGAAAAAAATGACGATTTAACATAAATTGAAAACAAATGACTAATTTACAACGATTTCTCAATCACTCAAATTGCTAATGAAAATAAAGATTTAGACCATCAATCTTTTGTTGGGATCATTCGGTGCGAAAACGCAATTTCGATATCCTATATCTATAATTTATTCATATTTCACTTCAATATATTATTCGATATCAAATAACTTAATTAATAATGAAAACATTAGGAAAATTTAACAGAAATAATTTTCCAAAAAATAGCATAAAAATCATTTTAGTTGAACCGATCAACCGAGACCACACGTGGGCTGCCCAGGTCAGCTCCAATGGTATTTGGGTAGTTCATAGGCTGCCTAAAGAGTGACTAATTTACTGTTTCGGCAGTCGTTACCCAGTAAGCTCAAAACTCACCCGGTAGACCCGGCCGGGGTTCGGTTCCGGTTCGGAACCGAACCGAACCGAACCGGAACCGACCGGTTCGATTCCAAACCTTTTTTTTTTAATTTTGAAAATTAATTAAAATAAATGAGATTAATTTTATAAATAAAAAAAATTATTACATTGAAGAACTTGAGCTTAAATTTTTAAAAAATTAAGTTGTCTACGTATCCTCCAAGGGTGAGAGGAATCAAAGCTGACGTAGTTCCATTACAATTTTAAGACATATCCCCTTTTTAAATTACAATTTTATAATTATCAATCATCATTATCAATTGATCATTCGGCTCCAGTTCCGCTTGCACCTTGTTGTTGCACTTGCAGAAGCATTATCGAACAAATCTTCAAAATCATCGGGGGCATCTTCTTGTTGTCTCAGATCAGCTCGAATTCAATCATCCACACAAGTTTGCCATTTTTCGTTTGAGAAATTAGGAAGAAAAATAAGAAAATTGAATAATTGTTAAAATTTTAACAAATTAACAACTAATTGAATTGAGATTGAGAATAAGATTATAAGATAATTGTATTGAAGTGAGATTGAGAATAAGAGAATTATAGAAAATGAGAGAGTTGAGAATATGGTGTGTTGAAATAATGAAAAATTAATCTTATTTATAGAGTTTTAGAATTTTTTTGATACCAAAAATGCCACTAAATATAACCGTTTTATTACCGTTATTATGGATATATTAGTAATTTAAATTTTAATTTATAAATTTTTTTTAATTTGTTTTTTTTTTCTTATTTGGGCAGGGAGCCCCCCAACAGCTAGTAGCCGTTGGGGAAGGGTTCCTGTTGGAACCCTATGGTTCCAACGGGAACTGAACGGTTCCGGTTGGAACCGTCGAACCGGTGGAACCGTACGGTTCCACCGGTTCCGACCGATTCGAGTTGGGGTCGAACCCCAACCGAACCGGTCGCCAACGGTTCCGGTTCCGCTTCGGTTCCGGTTCTGAACCGGAACCGTGGCCGGGTCTATCACCCAGTAACGCTATTTTTTGCCATTTTCACTTACTTTCACTCCGAAACAATTTCCAGAAATTATCCTAACTCCCAATACACATCCAAATGACATATTTTTCATCACCAAAATTTTAGATTTTCCAGATCTGATCTGGACAGAAAAACAGTAAGCAAAAATTATCATTTTTCATGCTTTAAATTCAAATTTCTCAAGATTAATCAAATTAATCCAAACATCAATTGAACCCACCACAAATAAGAACTCTAGAACAATTCTGGGCATAATAAGAGTGGTCATTACAGTCTAAAATGGAAACTAAGTTATCCAACAATAAATTGAACTCAAATTACCTTAATCTAATTCAAAGTACATTTACACATGCTTATAACCACCCAATCAAACAATAAAAATACAAAACCCCAAATTTGAGATGAAAACAACTCTCTACATCGTATGTAATCACTAAAAACAACAAAAGAAATATTTTCAAAATTGAAAAAATTTAAAGATTACCTTTAATCTCCAAAATCTTCTTCAATCTCTTTATTTTTGCTTATTTTCTTTTCAAAACACTATTTGGTGTTCAAGGGGCTTTCTTTTCAAAACACTATTTGGTGTTCAAGGGGCTGTTTTCACGTTGAAAATGGGGCTAGGGATTTTGGTCAACACCACCTCGAAGAGAAAGAAAATAATTTCCCTTAAATATCCAAAAAGTGGCGTGAAAGTAGGGGTGAGCATCGGTTCCGGGTTTACCCAGAACCGATTGGAACCGGACAGCAAATCCGGGTTGGAACCGGAACCGGTTGTAACCGGTCCGATTCCGGTTCCAAATTTAAGGAACCGATTTTAACCGGTCCGGTTCCGGTTCCAGAATGATGGGAACCGGAACCGGACCATTTAACCGGAACCGGAACCGGAACCGTATTTGAGACCCGTTCTAAATACCCGAATTAGGAACCGAATTGGACCCGTTTATTTAACCGAATTAGACCAGAAACGTCGTCATTTTTTGTAAATGACTAAAGACTTCCCCAACCCTAAATCTAAAACATTTCAGACTTTCAGTATCTCTCTCATTCTCACTTCGGCGGCCAGCAACCATACCAACCCTAGATCTGATCTTTTTCCTCTGACTTGATTCTATAATTTCTATTCTGCACTCTGCAGTAGGTGTCAGGTACCCGCTCTTTTGCTTTTGTTGTTTCTTTCTTTTTCAACTTACTGTTTGTCATTTGAGTGTTTGTTTTATGTTTTGAAATTGGTTTTGATTAATTGATTCGTTGTGACTTGTGAGTCTTTTGAAAATTATTTGTTTTTGTATTTTGGCCGATGCTACCTCCACTTTCCTCATCAACTTCCTCTTAAACCCATCTGCCTCACTACTTCCATCCTTCTCCACAACTTTAACAGGGTCAAAAATCTTAATCCCCTCAAACAGATTGATATGATTGGACTTTAACGAAACTCAGCATCCCGTTTTCTTGTCTGTTCACGGTGGAGTTGCTCTTCTCTAGCCGCAGCTTCTTCATCTTTTCGAACTGTTTCTCTGTTTTCATAGTTGTACACATTCCACCTCTTTTGATGAAGAATATTTAAACCACCATGGCCTCCCATACTTAGCCCTAACTTGAAATTAACCTAATATTATTATATGGGATTTTCAGAAATTGAAATTCTTCAAAACCCTGAATTATAAATAAAACTGAAATAAGAATTTAATTATTTGTGGAATTTCAATTTCATACAATGTATAATTAGGTTTCGATACAGTTCTTAATTGTAAGTCAATTTTAGAGGAAAATTGAATTTAAAACAAAGCAAGATCATAAAACACAAAACTTTATAAATTCATAAACATAAAATCATCTATGAAAAGAAAATAGAGAAAAACAATTAGGAATCAATAAACATCATCTTTATGTTATTTAAATCATCAAAATATCTTGTTCATGTTTGCATATGAATTTTCTCTTAAGAAGCAGCAATCTATTAAATCAATTTTGCAAAACCTAATATTTAATTGAATTACTGTCCACACACCAAATGCCTCTTCAATTCCCAATTCCTCACCCACTTAAAGTTGAAGACTTGAAGTTGTCAATTAGTCACCATTATTAATCATGTTGTAATTTTTTCGCAGCTATAAAAAATGGACGATAATGATGGCAGTCACGCTACTTCAAAGTTATCTCGAGTTCGCAGAAATGCGTCCGATATGTGGGATCATTTTGAGCGTCTGCTTAATCCAGATACCGGGACATGTGAACATACAAAATGCAATTATTGCGGAAAAGTTTTAACTTACAAAGTGACATCAGGTACTTCTTCGATGAAAAAACATCTTAAAAGATGCACTAGTTATCCTCACAATAGAGATAAGAAGCAAAAACAACTTTCAAGCAAGACGTGTGGTAACAATGAACCTAATAATCTTGCCACATGGAAATTTGATCAAGAGTACTGTAGGATGATGCTTGCTAGGTGTATTATAAAAGATGAGTTGCCTTTTATTATAGTAGAACGTGATGGTTTTAGAGAGTTTGTGCATGCCTTACAACCTCGGTTTAAATTTGTTTCTCGCTTTACTATTGCTAGAGATTGCATGAAAGTGTATGTTAGTGAGAAGACTAGCTTGCGAGAATGCTTAAAGTCCTTAAATACAAGAGTAGCTTTGACGACAGATATTTGGACTTCTGTACAAACTCTAAGTTATTTGTGTCTCACATCTCATTTTATTGATAATGATTGGAAGTTGCACAAAAGAATTTTGAGTTTTGTTGAAATACATAGTCAGAAAGGGAAAGATATAGGGAAAATGGTAGAAGCATGTATTCAAGAATGGGGTATTGATGACAAAGTGTCTACGGTTACAGTAGACAATGCTAGTTCTAATGATGTCGCAATTACGTATTTGAAGGGTAGACTTCCAAACTTAGTTATGGGTGGAGACTTTCTTCATATGAGATGTGCTGCTCATATTTTGAACTTGATTGTTAAGGATGGACTTGTTGAAATTAAACAATCTATAAGTCGAATTCGTAGTGCAGTTAGATATGTGCGGAGTTCTCCTGCTAGAGCCCATCAATTTAAAGTGTGTGTTGAGAGAGAAAGAATATCTAGTAGTTGTAAAGTTTGTCTTGATGTGTCAACTAGGTGGAACTCTACTTACTTAATGCTAGAGGCGGCTCTTGTATTTCAAAAAGCATTTGATAGGATGGATGATGAAGATGTTGCCTATAGGACTGAACTTGAGAGTGATGATGGTGTTCCCACTTGGGAAGATTGGCAAAATGCCAAGGTTTTTGCAAGATTTTTAAAAATAATCTATGTTGTCACTAAAAAATTATCAGGATCTTTGTATGTCACATCTAATGCTTATGTTCATGATATTGTCGCTATCCTCACTTATAAGAGACTTTTTGGTAATGATAGTACAAAAGTCACGGAAAAATGTGAAAACTTAAGAGTGTTTTGCAACGTTTATTTGAGTTTTATAATAAAAGTGGTAACAACAGAAGTTATGAAACAAGTACAAGTCGTTTATCTCAAACCTCAAGTATGATGGAAGAGTATGGTTGTGATGGTGGTAATAACGATGACATATATATTCAAGATGAATTGATGAGGTTTATAAGAGATGAACAAGATGTGGAGCCTAAATCTGAGTTAGAAAAGTACTTTGAAGAAGCTTGTGAAGATGGTGGGAAAGATCTTGATATCTTAGGTTGGTGGAAGAGTAATAGATTCAAGTACAAGATTCTTTCTCAAATTGCAAGAGATGTGTTGGCGATTCCCGTTTCCACTGTGGTTTCAGAATCGGCTTTCAGTACATCTGGTCGTGTTCTTGATCCATTTCGCAGTTGCTTAACTCCAAAAGTTGTTCAATCATTGATATGTACTCAAGATTGGTTAAGGAGTGCACCAACACCAATAAATATTGAGGAACTAATGGAAGATGTAGAAAAATACGATGCAGGTAAGGAATTATGTTTTATGTTTCTGTACTTTTAATTATATTCATACACTAAGTCACTAACTAGCTATTATTTAATATTTGTAACAGAAGCGAGTGGGTTGACGATTGCAGATGATAATGATATTATTGATAGTGATATCAATGCTGATACAGATGATGATATATTATAAGTGAGTCATTTCTTTACTATTATAGTTCCTCATTTATGTATCAAAATGTATGTTGTTTGGCATATTTCTCTGATTTCTTTTAATATGTTTATACTTTATGTGCCTGCAGTTATCTAATATTGTTTTCTGTTGTTCTGCAATTCTGCTATTGATGCTGGCCCTGCTGTTGCTGCTGCTATTTTCTGTTGCTAGGCTGCTAGCTATTGGCCTGTTGCTGCTGCTTATTTGATGTTTTATGCTACTGTTGTATTCACAATTTATTGCAATATGAACAGCCACTAATTTTTCATGAATTTAAATTTCAGTTTGGTGTATGACTTGTGTTTGTTTGTCCTATTATAGTATTATGCACAAGGATGTGAGTTTTGTTTATTCTATTGATTTTATTAGCGTGATCAAAATTTGATGCATGCAAACTTTCATTTCCAAAATATGAATAATACCGTGTCAATGCCAATGGGTTTCTTTCTATTTATGATTTAGTACTGTTTGTTACTTTGTTATGTAAAATTGTTATAATAATGATGAAACTCAAATTACAGCTTACAAAAACCAAAATCACATTCTTCCATTCCAATCTCACACTATATATCTAATGAAACTCAAATTACACATTTATTTATATCAACATTCAAAATAGGGTAATTCGGAACCGGACCGAAACCGAATTGGAACCGAATAACAGGGTACCCTATTTAATTGGGTAGGTTCCGGTTCCACTTAGTTAGGAACCGATTTTTTCCGGGTAGGTTCCGGTTCCATGCGGAACCAGAACCGAACCCTGTTTTGCTCACCCCCTACGTGAAAGTAATGGAATTTTTGGTCATTTATTTTTTCAGTTTTAATTAAATAAAATAAAGGCTTGGTAAAAAGGTATGACACATGATAAATTATTTGTCATATATTACAACTAATATATATTAAATAATTAGCCAACACTTTACAAATGTGTAAATTATAATAATAATAATAATTCAATTCACTAATTTTACAAGTGTCAAGCTACCATTTGCCAATTAATGTGTATATAATCTAATTATGTATAAAATACAAATACACATTAAAAATAACCAAAATACCCAGCATGTGTATTTTCGTTTAGCGATTAAACGATTCGAATTAACTGGCTTAATCCGATAAAATAATATTAATAATAAATATTATTCATAACGTGTTGTCCAAGTTCTCAACGAGTACACTTCACATTGTGAGACTCTCTAAATTCAGGTATATCGGTCATAGATTCCAATTCTGTGTCCATAATTCACTCACTCATAAATTATGACGACTACAGATAATCTTATTGAACTATGCAAATCGAGATCATCACATACGTGTAATCCATCTGTCACAGGCTATCCATATTATACCGGAGATATAGATGATCAAATCTCTATGGTATAATATAGTCGACTTATAAATTTACGATCTCTAAATAACACTCGGAACTCGCTTCTGTAATGTACCACAGTCATGGATTTACTAGATCGAAAACACATGTAGGATACATATGCCCTATACACACGACTGAAGAATTCTATCTTGATACACACTGGATATCATGAGCATCAGTCTACACCCAACAAACAGGCGGAAATCTGACCTAAATAAATCATTGTCGTGACTAGCATCAAAGTATGGAGGATAAATCATATATCCGCCGTGGTATCTCAACTCTAAGGATCACTATATTACTCGACTCGAGAAGATTCCTATTGACGTTGGTGTACCATTTATTAGAAAATTTTCGATGAGTCGTTCAGTGTTTATCGAATAAACACCTACATGTCTATACTAATCTCCAAAGACTCATGGTTCACTGGGATAAACCATCGGATCAAGTCTCGATATACGACATGTACTGTTCTCAGCGGATTTTACTAACCGACCCGTGTTAGTAAATCTTGATCAGGAACTTAATTGAGAATATACAACTTATAGTGTCACTTCCCAATATCAATTATTACTTACGTTGTAACTGTACACTATGTTGTAAATCCTCGGGTCTTTTTCTAATATATACATGTCACTAAATCATATTTAGTTTCAATCTAATCAAATTAGGTCGAATATATATAAAAGACAAGAGGTGTTATCATAAATACATAATATTATGAAAAAATTAATTGTTTGTATTCATGAACCAGACATAAATATTATCTGAATTGGCGCTCTGAGCACCAACCCTAACATCTTTTACATTGAGTAGTCTTTCTTTCTATTTTGATTCTTATCAATATCTTAGAATTTTTTCCGTTCAATAGTGTATTGAGTCTTTGTTTTTGTATAATTAAGTCTTTGTTTATGATGTTTGTAGGTATAGTTGTTGTAAGCTCTCATAAGATTATAATCATTATAAGCTTTGAGAGTCCATAACTTATATATACTATAGTTAAGGATCCTCCCGCTAGCGATGAGGGATATTACAAATTCATCCCATGCATGAACTTTGAGCGTATCTCATTTCTCAGCTAATTGTATGACAACTCAAAAAAATCTCTAACTAGACGAAACAAGTGGTGTCACATTTGAGACCACCACTTTCTAGATACTAGGTTTGGCTCCAATACCATTTTTTCAGTTGTCTAAATACAGGCATTCAATCCAAAAAATTTGTCCAAATTTATCATCCTTGATATTCGACATAGTCTTAGCCCTGTCAAACTTTAAATAAGCTGTCTAAATTCTGAATTATCCAAGCTATCTCACAATGTGGTTCAACACACATGAACAACTAAGTTAAAACAAAAATGGTGAAATAAATCATATTTTCATAATCTAATCGGATCGGATCAGCCAGTTGAACCAGGAACATGCCATGAGTTTGGTCTGGAAAATCCCTAAAAATCGGACATACAGAAAACCTATCAAATGGATCAAAACTTGTGAACTAGTGAACCGAGTTAGTTTTGAAGGATTTTGACATCAACTGGTTCTGTTAGCGCGATATTCTCGATGAATGATTTTGATGATGTAACACTAGAGACTTCTACGCGCATTCGTGAGCATTATAAAAAGATGTCGAAACAAATGGATATGAAGGCTCAAACGCCAAACGAAAATATCTAATATAGTCTTATAAATTATGACTCTCAATGTAAGTGGGTTGATAATTTAAGTACTTCAAGTTCATATGACTCATACATATTCATATAGATGCATTAGAATCATGTGCAAAAAAAAGTAAATATTCAAATCTTGATTTTATGCACTGAGACCGGCATAATGGTCTCTGATACCGGCATACCAGTGTCCCTACTCTACTTTGGGCAGTTTTGTATGCTCTCTGAAATTGGGTTACTTCATATTGTTCTACCATACCGGTCAGTGTGGAGTTTGCACAGCTATTGGAACCGAAACGGATCACACCAGTCCTCATATCGGTTAGCTAACCAGCATACCGGCCATCATACTAGTCAGTAATATAGTTGGTCTGCGTTTTAATCTTCAACAATCTTATTTATATAGTCATTTAAATTACAAGACCGACATACCGGCCCCTGTAAATAGGCATACCAATCACATGACATAGAGTTGAGGTAGTTTTCACCTTCATTATATATTGAGCCTCAATTTCATTTTTGTCTAGTTATTGTACCTTCCTACATTTTCTTTCAAGGACAAACAAAGAATTAACCTAAACCTTCATAATCAAAGCTC
Source organism: Zanthoxylum bungeanum (assembly GCA_019454045.1). Classification (NCBI taxonomy): domain Eukaryota; kingdom Viridiplantae; phylum Streptophyta; class Magnoliopsida; order Sapindales; family Rutaceae; genus Zanthoxylum; species Zanthoxylum bungeanum. The sequence goes on along the minus strand of SKCR01008850.1, from coordinate 5,992 downwards.
ACATATTTCACCTTCATACACATTTAGTGAGCTTGGAATACATGAGTTAAAAACTCACATCCTAAATCTTATTTATCCTTGTGAGTACCCAAGTTGTGTTGTAAATTTTTTTATATTCAAACACTTTTGTTAGGGAAATCACTTGTTGAGTGGATATACTCCAAATGGTAATTTGGTTGTAAAGGTTAAAGAGTTAACATACGTGATAAAACTCTTGTGTAAATTTTTGGAGTGCATTTAAGAAAATTATTGGTTGTGAGTGAGTCACGGAAAACTAACGGTGTAAACTGTGGAATCATTTATGCATAGTGGAAAGCTTCAAACGCGGCTTGGAGGAGTGGACGTAGGCATTGTTAGTTGAACCACTATAAAACTCGGTGTTATTTTCTCTATTCTCAAACTCTTTTAATTATCACAAGTTTGCTTTTATATTTCTATGTTGTTTAAAAACTTGCATTTGTTAATAGTTTGTATTTGAGAAATTTACACATTAAGCTTAATTAATAAAGCTACTAACTAAGTGGTTTAAAATCGCAAAAAACTTTTATTTCTGCAATATTTGGCCAATACCTAATTCACCTCTCTCTTTAGTATAGTTTGTGTAGTTTGTGTGCGCTTGTAGGCAATTTCAGATTCTACCGGTTCAATCAGTCAAACTAGTGACCCATTGAACATTTTAGGTTATGAGTTCAATCACAGGTCTGGTTTTTAAAATAATGGAAATAAAAGAAAACTAAGAAAATAAATTATTAAATAGGAAGTTTCTCATCCCCAATGGGTATGGTTTTGTGGCAAATGGCTTAAGACTTGGTTGTCAGTTCTGGATTCGAGTCTAAGAGTGTATTTTTTATAAGAGCTTGGGACAGTCAGGAGTTTTACCTACTCCACTTATATCTGGGTCGGGTGATTTGAAAGCATTTCCAATATTTCCAAAAAAAAAAAAAAGAGATTTCTCAAACATTTATCCTCAAAACATGCACTCTCTTTAATCTTAAAGAAAATGATATTTGTACAAAGTAGGGACAAAAATTATAACAAAATCAATCACAAAATATTGATATTTTGTGTTAAAATTTTTATTTTTAAACCGCAGAGTATCAAGTACTTTGTAGTTGAATTTTCTCACCTTTTTTTCCCTTTATACAAATACTAGTACTCTAATCTTAAATTTAATGTGACTAGAATTCAAACTTCCTTTATCCTATAAACAACACAAAATATTTCTATCCCTAATTAAACTAAAATACCAAAAATAATCATGCGACTTGAGTAACAAAAATAAAACAAATATAATTAATCCAAAGTTAAAATACTACCTAAATAACTAAACCTAAATAAATCTCACACATCATTATCTCATTTCTACATAATGGCTTTTAGTGACGGTTCTAAATAATTTTTAATGACGATTTTAAAACTATCATATATATATATATATATATATAATATATATATATAATATATATATATATCATTAAAAGAGATGTATTTTTTATGACAGTGTAAAATCGTACTTTTAATAATAATTTTTATATAAAATTGCCATTAAAAATATATCAATGATGCTGATTTTATCACAAAACCATAGTTTAAACTATATTAACGGTGACAGTTTTATCATAAAACCTTCATTAAAAGCGTAAAAAAGATGATGGTTTTATTAAAAAACTCTCATCAAAATTGTGATAAAAATAACAGTTTTAGTAAGAACCGTCCTTGTTTCTTTGTAGTTAACTAAAAAATATGATTAGAATATAAAATCTTTTATCATCAGTGACACACAAATGAAATGACGATAACTCTGTCACTGAATCAGGTCCCAATTGTTGAACATGGAACATTGTGCCAGCACAATTTTTCCACTAGAGAAGAGAAATGTATAAATCCATCTTCAACATTCCAACATTAAATTCAAAGTCCTAATGATGTTCTTTCTGAATTACAATGTTGTTAATTAGTCAATTAATCTTGATGTTGCAGACATGTCCGGTACAAAAATCTTGGTGTGTTCCACGATTATATGGCCATACCCATATTTAACGATTAATTATATAATAAACTTATAATTAGAGGAGACATCTTATAATTAATTATATATTCTTTTGTTTTCTTCTGTTTTTGTCATCATCAATCCATCTTCTCCCACCCCATTGATGTTGGGAGCAAATTTTCACATCTCTCTCCTTGTCGGTTCGTCTGTACTCTATAAATTTAAATTATTATCCAATGATCAATCATAATTTTTTTTTTTTTGGAACAAAAAAACTCAAATTTAATTAAGCTCAATTCGTCACCAAATCTATATAATTTTATTTATTGAAACGTCACATTTACTCTTCAACGGTATATTTGGTCTGCGGTAAACACATTTTACGCAAGCGCACATATCGCGCAAGTAGTATAAAAATATCGATCTCACGATGACTTATTTCTCACGTTGTTAATAATTGAAGCTACTTATCTACAAATATCTAATTGAGATTGGAAGTGCTTGTTTGTTAGTTGAAGATGGATTTAACTAAAATAAATAAATAAAATACAAAAAAATTAATGAAGACAAAACATTCAGGGTTGTGAATCCGCTCACTATTATTCTAAAGATAAATTGATTCTCATATACATGTGTAATACAATGGTTTATAAACCTGGAACAAGAAATATTTAAAAGCCTCTTTCGATAGTTGAATGCAAATATCCAAAGTAACTCAATTAACTAAATTTCTATGTTAACTAAGAACCATGAATTCATTAAGGTCAAGTTCCAATTATAGCTACACACGCTCGACAAGTATATTCTTATCATGTAAGGAAATTCCTAAGGTGAGATCATGTGCTATTGAATCTAAGGCTCAACAAAAAATTCATTTGTCAAGTTCATTCTACGTTTACCATATCAATCTTATTGGTGATCAGACAACAAGAAGCATCAAGGTCTAGATTCAATAAACAAGCCAATGTATCACACATTACGTAAGAAAATCAATTTATAAACTCATGAATATTGTGCTTCATCACTTCCCTAGATTAAAAATAAAATATTGGGGTTAGGGGATCCACTTTTAATATTTCAAATCTAGAAATCTTACTTTTTATAATATATAAATCATCATTATTACCCAATTAATTTATCTCAAGAATTAATTATGTCAAAACATATAAAACCAACCATATAGGTGGTAACCGATTTTGTCATATAAAACCGGTCATATAGGCGGTAACATAGTTTGTCAATAATTAATCCAGATTATTAGATTACAACTTATGTATTATAACATTAATGAGATTAATCTAAATTATCATATTAAAAGCTTCAACATTTTACCACAACGGAAAAATTTAGCTAATCATACTGTAAATAAAAACACACATACTTTTATTACTAAAAATAAAAATACATTACAAAAAATACTAAATAAACACACAAGATACAATCCTTAATTACTTATATAGAAATCAAATAAGGTATATTTTTACAAATGAAATCAATGGCTATTAATAGGCAAAAATTATGTCCCGGAGTCGCAACACTGAAGGTCTTGAATGTCGCGACGCTGCCAGCTAGTTACACGTGTCACGTAGATTGTTGGGCATCACAACGCCAAAGAGTCTACGCGTCGTGATGCGCTGCACAGTAGATGACGCGTGTCGGCAGATCTGCTTTCGATGCTGAAAGGGACAAGCGACGCGAGAGGTAATTTTCCAATTTTGCCCTTTTTGTTTCATCTTTTTTCGTTTTAGTCCCGAGTTGATTCCATTAAGTCCCGATGTTATTTATATCTGCAAAATAAACAAAAAATACATCAAAACGTTCACAAAACTCGAGATACCATACAAAATATTAAGTTAAATGAACGGTAAATATTGACATATTTTCCACTTATCAGTATTTTTTAGTTACATTTTAACACAATGGATGAAATAAGGTAGTAAAAATCTATCAAAGATCAAAAAGGTAAAATCATATTCGAATCTCATTATTAGTGAGTTTATAAATCAAGCATTTTAAGCTTAGAGGACTCATGCACATTCATTTAGATGTATTAGAATCATGTGCAAAATGATTCTAACATTCATATCCTGTGATTTCTACACTGAGACCGACATACTGATCCCCCGTACCAGCATATTGATCCCCCATACCGGCATACCGGTTATCTTGTTCTGCCTTGAGCAGATTTGCATGCTCTCTGGAACTGGGCTGCTCCATACCGGTCTTTCATACCAGTTAGCTGGAGTTTGTATAGCTACTGCAATCGGGACGAATCATATCAGTCTTTATATCAGTTAGTTAGCCGACATATCGGCCTCCATACTGGTCAGTAATCTGGTATGTGCGTTTTAACCGTCAACGGTGATATAGTCGTTATATTTGCAGGACCGGCATACCAGTCCCTATAGATCAGCATACCGACCTCAGACAGAAAGTTAAGGCAGTGTTTTACCTTCATTATATATTGAGCCACAATTTCATTTTTGTCAAGTTTTTACACTTTCATACAATTTTCTTTTAGGTAAAAATATTGAGAGTGACTTAAACCTTCATCATTATACACTCTCATCATCATCAAGCTCACACACCTCACCTTTTTATCATTTAGTCAGCTTAGAATACTTAGGTTAGAACTCATATTTTAATCTTCATATCTTTTGTGAGTGCCCAAATTGGGTTATAAATTTTTATATTCAAACATTTGAGGTTGTGGAAATCCATTTGTGAGTGTGTATACTTAAAATGGTGATTATTGTAAAGGTTTGAGAGTGAAGCTAGGGAAGAAAACTCTTGGTTGCGAGTGAGCCACGGAAAACTCGGTCTAAGTTATGGATTCAAATTAGTGAAAGATTTCAAGTGTAGCTTGGGGGAGTGGACGTAGGTAAAGAATTGATCGAACCATTATAAAGCATCGGTATCAATTTCTCTAACTCTTACTCCTTTATTTATTGTAAGTTTTATTTCATATATGCATATTGTTTAGAAACTTGCACTTGGGGATTAATTGTTGAAATCATTAAGTTGAAAAAATTGATTAGTAAACTTAATTGGTAAAACTAATAATTTAATAGCGTAAAATCTAAAATATTTTTTATTCTGTAATATTAGGTCATTATTTAATTCAACCCTCTCTTAGGTATAGAGATTATATGTTGAGTGTTTGTAGGTTAATTTCATACACGTCGCCAAACGGGCCCTAATTTAACTCCACTTCGTCTATATGTGATTAAACTAGCAACGGTTATAAATGTAACATGAATTTAACTTCAATGATACATTGCTTTACATTTGGAATATATTAACGGTTGAAGGGAGTGAAGTGAATAGTTTGATTAAATAGAGAGTGAAAGCCATTGCATTGGCGGCAATGCAAAGGACAAACGGGCCGAAAGCAGTAGACAGATGGAGACAATGATAAGGTGATGGATATTGTCTTGGTCTTCTCATTTTCCAATTCCCTATCAAATTAAAAGAACCAACATTAATATTTTCATCTACTATTTTTTTTTTCCTTTCAAATTGTTGAAAATTTCACCATCAAACCATTTCTTTTGAGCTTAAACGGAATAGGTAAAACCTCCAGTTGTCTCAGGCTCTTACAAGAATCGCACTCCTTGAATTCGAACCCAATAGCTCAAGGTGAAATCATGAGTTCTACACCACCAAACCACACCCCTTGAGGATTTCTTCTACTATTATTATCACTGTTCAATCAAATATTAGACCATGATCATATTTCCTTTTTCTCTTGTTACTATCCATGGCCATCAATAAAAGCTCATTCTAAGCTGTACAACATTGTGATTGTAGTTGGAGACTTTGGTGGCTCAATGGGTCAATTTATCTTCAAAACCCATTTACATTGTCACATTTCAAAGTATATAATGCGTTCATTGTGTCACTTGAATACATGGATTTGTGCTACAATGTAGACTCGGCCACGGAACCGTGGCCGGTGGAACCATCCACCGGTTCTACGGTTCCAACCGAAACCGAAACGGT